>CAJVPI010000212.1:0-42304 GCA_910592345.1 Paraglomus brasilianum
AGATAAAAATATTTTAACTGGCCAGAGATGTAATACAGAAGTCACGCTCCTGCAACAAAACCTCCAGCCTACTGGGGCAGTTCGTTCATCTCATACGTATTCTTGTGAATAGCGTAGTCGATATTGTCAATTCAATTTGACCTTTTGATAATTTACGAAATAAAAGTTTTTCAAGCGACAATTTGCTTCAACAATTTTTGTGTTATATCGCAGATTTTTCAGAATGCTGACACTACGAAAACATAGATTCTATAATCGGCAGAACCGATTAGAACCGATTAGAACGACAGAGTATGTTATTCCTTTGTATAATATTTTAATGTGAGCCTATTGAAATAGGCATTGTTGGTTAGTCGTGCATAATTTACTCTCACACCGACATCGATATACTGTTAAAAACTGATATAACGTTCACAATACTCGCACTAATATTTTACTCGAACTATTGTACACTGTACAAGTACAGTAATTTGGCAATATTGGTTTTTTAAGCTTATTTGTTTATTTAAGGTTTTGAGCAAAATCCGCAATGGCTAAGCACATGCTATGAATGGGTTGGCAAATAGAACGTGTTTGATAATATACTAAAAAATTTTAAGTTTTTAGAGCTAGACAGGGAAATTTATTTTTAAACGTTATTAGTCGTGAACAGAACAATTCAATCTATTTATTGGTTGTGTATGCGAAAAGTATTGAAAAGAGAAAAGATAATCACCCACTGACATGCATTTGTTTATATCTTATTAGTTCTACTATTTCAACTGTCTCAACTTTTCATATACAATCGACTCTACTTAGGCAAGCAATCAAGATCATTTCCTTGCATTCTGAGAAGAAAAACTAGAAGTGAGCAAAGATACTGCCAATCATTGTTGCTGAAAATGCGTTCCTCAAAGCCTATATCAAGTATTGCAAAATTAAACAAAAGCTCCCCATTTAGTTAATTGGAAAATCATGGCCTATGAAGCACCTAGAACATCTCATGGAACAGCAGCTAGAATCGCTTTGCAATTACATGGTGTGTATAAAGAGGATCTTATAAATAGTTATTATCTGCTGACTTTACCATTCAACCGCAAGGACTGCTCAGAGCTCCAGCTGGCCAGAAACCTAACTCAGATGGGAATGCATATGAAGTATTAACATTAACCCACTAATCTAACAAAAATTCCCTAACAAGAGATGCTCCGTCGAATTTATTATTTTCACATACAATAAATTGGAAAACAGGTAACTGGATATAAAGCATCAATCCTCCAATAATAACTACTTTGAGTAACCTTTCTATGTATTCGATTTAGTATTAGCTCCAATAGTTCTGTAGTTCCACTATCACAATGTTTTGAGACAACTTCCTTCCTTAATGACAAATTATACATGACATGATTTAAACAAAATAAAAACAACACATTAATCTCAGATCTGTAAAGAGAATTTTTGTTAATTCAGGACTGGAACTCTCTGCTTGATACTTTTGCTCAAAAAAGATTGTAATCTATGCTGTTGCATCAGCATAGGTATTAGTATATAGCCTAACTATAACTTGTGCTCATTCTCACATGATTTCTGAGGTAACATTTTCAGCAGTGGATTATGTCTTGCATATGTATTTATCCCATCAAGTGGATAATAATAAACAATTACTGTGATCAACTTTATGCAGTAATACTGTCATCATCTCCTGACTCATCTGCACTACCTTCCATGTCACGATGCAATGCATATGAATTATTTGATTCAATCTCCAATGGATCTTTCAGTAACTGGTCCAAATGTAGATATATATTTCTTCTTTGACTCAATGCATATGTGTCATTTGGTTCAATATCCAATGATTTGTTGAGATCATTCAGTGCATTGTCATATTGTTGTAGATTTATATAGATAGCTCCTCTTCGACTCAATGCATGTGCATCATTTGGTTCAATCTCCAACATTTTGTTGAGATCTAATAGTGCTTTGTCATATTGTTGTAAATTTATATACAGAACTCCTCTTTGACTCCATGCATATGTGTTGTTTGGTTCAATATCCAATGATTTGTTGAGATCATTCAGTGCATTGTCATATTGTTGTAGATTTATATAGATAGTTCCTCTTTGACTCAATGCATATGCATCAGTTGGTTCAATGTCCAATGCTTTGTTGAGATCAATCAGTGCTTTGCTGTCTTGTTGTAAATTCATATACAGAGCTCCTCTTCGACTCAATGCATATGCATCAGTTGGTTCAATCTCCAATGATTTGTTGAGATCATTCAGTGCTTTGCTGTCTTGTTGTAAATTCATATACAGAGCTCCTCTTCGACTCAATGCATATGCATCATTTGGTTCAATATCCAATGATTTGTTGAGATAGGTCAGTGCATTATCATATTGTTGTAAATTCATGTATACAACACCTTTTTGACTCAATGCATATGCATCATTTGGTTCAATCTCCAATGATTTGCTGAGATTGTTCAGTGCATTGTCATATTGTTTTAAGTTCATATACAGAGCTCCTCTTCGACTCAATGCATATGCATCATTTGGTTCAATCTCCAATGATTTGTTGAGACAGGTCAGAGCCTTGTCATACTGTTGTAGATTTATATAGAGAGCTCCACTTCGACTCAATGCATATGCATCATTTGGTTCAATCTCCAATAATTTGTTGAGATCATTCAGTGCATTGTCATCTTGTTTTAAGTTCATATAGAGGGCTCCCCTTTGACCCAATGCATGTGCATCATTTGGTTCAATCTCCAACAATTTTGTAAACTCATTCAGTGCATTGTTATATTGTTTTAAATAAAAATAAATATATCCCTTATTTTTCAATGCACAGGCATTGTTTGGTTCAATCTTCAATGATTTGTTGAGATCAATCAGTGCATTGTTATATTCATTTAGCTCTACATATGCAACTCCCCTTTGACTCAATGCAAATGCATCATTTGGTTCAATCTCCAATGCTTTGTTGAGATCACATAGTGCTTTGTCATATTGTTGTAAATTTATATACATGACTCCCCTTTGACTCAATGCATATGCATCATTTGGTTCAATATCCAATGATTTGTTGAAATAGGCCAGTGCATTGTCATATTGTTGTAAATTCATATAGATGACTCCTCTTCGACTCAATGCATATGTGTCATTTGGTTCAATCTCCAATGATTTGTTAAAATCGTTCAGTGCATTGTCATCTTGTTCCAAGTTCATATAGAGAGCTCCCCTTCGACCCAATGCATATGCATCATTTGGTTCAATCTCCAATGATTTGTTGAGACAGGTCAGAGCCTTGTCATATTGTTGTAGATTTATATAGAGAGCTCCACTTCGACTCAATGTGTATGCATCATTTGGTTCAATGTCCAACGCTTTGGTAAAATCATCCAGTGATCTGTCAAATTGCTCTAAATCAAAATAGATATATCCCCTATTTTTCAATGCCCATACATCATTTGGTTTGATCCTCAACGTTTTGCTAAAATGATCCACTTCATCACAAGACTTCAACCTCTTATAAACACTTTCACAAAAGGGCCGCTTATTAGGGTCTTCGGACCAACATTCTGAATACAGATCAATATATACTTCCGGCGTTTCAGGAAATGGGGGATCACGAGAGCCCTCAAGCCTATACTCAATAATGTCAACACCTTCGGTACGTCCTCCGCATGGAGCTTTTCCGCTGGATACTTCCCATAGTATTACTCCGAGACTAAATATATCAGATTTCCTTCCAAATTGATATGACTTTTTCTTGAACGATACCGGATCTTTGTATGCAAGAGTGTCAGATTTGAACATCGCTCGTTTCAACACTCTTGATAACCCAAAATCGGTTATCTTTGCATTACCTCGAGAGTTGATAAGAATTTTATCCGATGACTGGAGAAATAAACGTATGCCCGTCAGTTTAAACATAACGTAACTTCAGAACGATGCAAACGGCATGTGCGACAAATACCAAATCTTTGTGAACAATGTCAAGTTTATGTAAATATTTAAGTCCATCGGCAATTCCTAGACTCAGCTTGTATCTGTCTTTCCAAGATAAATCCTTGCATTTTTTCTTTAGGTATTCACGTAAACTTCCTCTGTCAGCCAGGGAGAAGATCATATGATAGTTATCATATTGGTCTGTATGCATTAAATAAGATGTTACGATTTGTAATTAAGCCAAGGGATTACCATAAACTCAACATACCTTTATATAGGCCATAAAAGCGAATAATGTTGGGGTGGTCGCCCACTTTCTTGTGGTGTTTTAACTAACGTATAACATATTCAAAGGTTAAACATACACAAATATGAATCCAACAAGGCATGACTGAAAGCTAATAGGTAACCTCTTTGACAAATTGTTGATGCAAATCTTCTCCACAATCGTATTGATTGTCTGGGAGCAGAGTCTTCACCGCAACAATCATTCCGGATGAGAGAGCGCTGAGCCTTTTGTCTTTTGACTTGGTAAAAATCTTGAAGCGGCTTTTCAATCTTACAGTTCCCTTATATACCGCTCCAGATGCTCCAAGTCCAATAGGTCTGTCGTATAATTTTATATCGTCTTCTAGACAGCAAAATATTGAACCATCTTGAATGCTTGTCTCTAGCCATTCTTTATACGAATATTTGGATACTCGAGGCATTGTAGTATACAGTAGAAAGACGAGGGCTTGTTCCGATAAACTGAATTTGTCAGGCAACTAAGGTCCTGGTGTCACCCTCAGATTAAAATGGAAATTTGTGAATATTATTTGGGCGCACACACTTGTTTAGATGACTCACAGAAAGTTTTCAACAATGCAATTCTCGATACTCCGTTAAGCTTAACCATTATGCCCAATGTTTTGATACTGTAGAATGATAATATATATTGTGAATTGATTAGCCTATCGAACGGATGGAGAACAGCGAACTAAAACGACTGTCGATAATCCCTCTGCTGATAAGCTACAGTAGCTTGCGTGATTATAGTGATGCATCTTGTTATAGTGATCATTGTTGATACATTCATTTTCTTATGTCTATTTCATAATTGAAGGCTGAAAATTCGGTTTAATTGAATAAGGTCACACTTCAGCAGATACCCAAGATTGTTCGATGAAGGCGACAACACAGAGTTTCTATGCGCTCAAATATGTAATTGAATGTCTGTATCATAAGAAATGTTGATACCAACTATTACAATTTCCGAATAGTTCGCGATCGATGTGCATTCAGAACAAACAGCCACCATATTAGAGTGGGATTAGAAACTATCATGGCTATTCTAGAGCAAATGTGCCAGAGAGAATATCGTTTTAGTCAACAGCTTCAAACAAGTGGTTTCTATGTACATAAACAAATTACCGAAATCTCCGATTCCAAGTAACACAACTGTCACCGATTAGGACGAATCTAAAATTAGATTGTCCCGTTATATCCAAAATTCTGAATTATCCCCATTTGGCCAAAAAATCTGGACAATTTAGTGCAACTATAATTAGTTATAAATATGAGTCGTAGATAGTAGCTAAAAATCATCGTTCCGATAATATCTTAAGCAAGACGTTGCTATTAGGATAGTTCTCTTTATTCTAGTAGAAATCCGATTCAAATATAATCGTTTATTACCTGATAAAAGATACTTAGCATCGTTTGGCGCAGTGTAAACCGCTTTCCCCGTCAGCGGTGAATAGAATTAATTCTTGCCGATTAATTCTATTTAGTACTTTTGCAATCAGGATATTGTTTAATACGTTAGATAGTATAATTCCCCGTTTCGATAGGCGACTTTGAGATTAATCCCATCAAAGAAATCGCAGATTATGCAGTAATCCAGGGACAGCGTATACAAGACCGATAATATACAGATCGTGAGTATAAATCCTAGATTTAAAGGTCACTAATTGTATAGTAAATTCCGTTACTATGTAAATGCGGTTTTGGGACCCTGGACGGGATTTACATACGACAGAGATATTTAGTTTGAAGTAGGAAGAGCAAAGGCTTCCGTTGAAAAAAAACTAATCCCAAAACGGCTAGTACACTGCTGCTCTCCCAGGTGTAAGCTAGTCCGACAATTGGCAAAATGTAATTCAATTAAATAAAGTATGGGGTGGGTCAATCTTATACACTTATACTGTGCTTTTCTCGACCTATTTCATTGAATTTTTTATTTCGACGGACGTAAAGTAGTAGTAGAGTTTCCCCGAATTACATTCTCAGAACCGAGGTCTATTTTATACCTCTTGTTTTCTATTCGAAACAGAAAAACTAACTACTGTCTAGCTAATCTGGTTCGCATAATTTATTATTGTGTCCATTCACCCGGAAATTGTGTTCGCACGATTAGTACGCTCACCTAACTTCTCCATATACAATGGAAGTGCTAATCAACCTCAGTTTTATAAATTCCATGGCGTAATGAGGTCATTTCTCGTACATTTATCAGTAGAGAATATTCAATCCATTGTATCCGTTCCCATTATATTACCCCATGACTCCATAATAAATGAATCCAAAAACTTATTGCCAGTAGTCCAATCAGGAGGTCTTGGTGCTTTACAACAATAACAGTCAAGCTTAATAGGATATACATCAACATGTGTCAAATCTAGATACAACGACTAATGAACTCATGAGTCGCTTCATTCCTATCTGAATCTTGTCCTTGCAGGAAATTTCTTTATCGTAAAGGTGCCCATTGAATATTAAATAACCTGTCTAATAAGCATTATTTTACAGACATTTAAATAAAATCGTTACGGATATGCTCATTTATATCAAGCGAAGCTTTGTGAGGTATAGTTAACTGTAGTAATAGAGTTTATGTGGCTGAGACAAGTTTCCAACATCCATATGGCTTGGTTCTCCATTGTTTCAGTTCAGCGATAGGTAGGCAACAAAACATACTGACACACTGCATTAAATCTGAATTATTCTACAAAGTGTACACTTAGATACTGGGTGAAAAGAAACACTCCTCGTGAAGGAAACAAATTCTACTTGGTGGAACCGATCGATAAATTTAGGAGGCAATTATTACATTATCACTGACCATTTACGAACCACTATTTTTGCTTTGGCCGGTATTCATTCTATTCAAACAATAAGATACGTGTACAATAATATTATGATAATGATAATTATAATGGGATAAATCATTTAACCTCACTACACAGCATTCTAATCTACTTTCACCGTGATGGAGTCATCGTCACCTTTAGCGGCCTATCGTACCGTAGGCTCGCAAATATCATGCCCATCACTATCAAAAGAGGTTATTGCATTAATAACTAATTAATTAATAATTTAAAATAGACATTAGTTCTGACAAACATAAAAAGCATACCCAAGTTACATATGACCGAACATATAAAACAGGATGGCGATGGCCGTTGTTAGAAGCTCGATGGATAAAGTATTGCTCTTTGAGCTGCTACCGCCACTACTGCCACTACCGCCGCTACTGCATTTATAGCCAGGAAGACATGACGAACCATTTGGACAACATCCACCCTCACCGTCTGTACATAAATAGTATCCGCTGTCACAAGTTTCATAATTCGTGAGGTTAGTAGATTGAATAAAGCGAGAATTCGCTAAGTCGGATCTTCTTTGCAGCTGAGACGTTGTAGCGGAAGCCAAGGTTACGGCAGCGAGAACGAGTACAAGTGTGAAAATCTTCATATTGACAATCGAGCAGGACTTGATACGATAACTTGATGCGATACTTTAATGCGATAACTTGATGCGATAACTTGATGATACGATAATTTGATGCAATGTCTTGATGATGCAATATCTAGACGGTTGCGTTAGACGGTTGCGTTAGACGGTTGCGTTAGACGGTTGCGTTAGGCGGTTGCGTTAGGCGCCATATTTAAACGTTTACCTTGTACACCTTGTGAAATGAGATGCGAAATTGAATTCCCTTTTCTAGTTGTTATGTACCAATATGTATTGAAATAAACAGTCTCTTTGTGCGGTATTACACACACGCATATGTGAGACAAAACCATGCATATCATTTGTGTTGGGGGCACAAACATTAAACGCCACACTTTAAAGAGTTCGTGGGTTGCGTAATAGGGAAAAGGATTTTGCATATATAACATGTTAGCTAGATATATATTTTTAATGCTGGAGACTCTTTTTCATAGAAAAGCTGGCTAAGACATTAAGAATAAACCGTATAATGTTACAATGCTATTTCAAACGAGCGTATCTACTGTATATAAGATTTGCCAACGAATATGATTAATAACGAATGCGATGACATTTCTTGCCGAAAGATTAAAATTGCGTTGACTAAAAAAAGTTAGTTCAAAGAAAATTAGAAGCTTAGCCCTCGTTTTATGTCGCCAAATCATGCAGTCAATTGGCCTATTGCAAGAGGCTAATATTAGCGATGTATGAAGGTAATAATTAATTTAATAAATTAAGTCAGACATACTTTTAAAAGCTGACAAAGAATACGAATATGCTTACGTAGTGTATTTACTAGAATGCATAACAACAATCTCAACTTGCATCAATCAAACCGACTGTGTTGGTGGTGCAAGTCGATCTCACACATACGGTTAGATTAAAAAGCGGAGCCACACAATAACAAGCGCCACAACAATCATATAATCTACCTAGAGACTATCCCGCACTCTTTCATAAACAGTAAGTCTTCGTTCCTCCGTTCACTGCACTCATACATACACCCAACAAACAAATCACGGTAAAGTCAGACCGAGGGCACTTTTTCGTTCTCTCATTGCAAGCTGATGTAGGTAGCATCTCATTATCGTAGTGCGAAAGTATGCTTTAATTCAATATTATCGATGTATTCAGTGAAACGAATCAGAAATAAAAACAAGACTTATGATATGAAAATATTATTAAGTATCAGTTACTAATAATTATATACGGTTGCTATTCGATTTTTTGAAACCACACTTGCTCTTCCATATAAAACCAAATCGTTTCTTCTGAATGAAGTTTCTTGTTGCCTTATTAACACAAAAAGCGGTAATCAAGTGCGTTCTCATCAGTAGCGCTTCGAGCTACTAAATTTGGCTACTTCCCCTACTGCATTTGGGAAGTATCATTATTGGCTAGCTCAAATGGGCCAGGCATAAGACGCAAGCCTATCATGATATAGGGTGCTCTAATCTGTACCAGATTTGGTAACGTTTCGTTACTAAATTTGGTAGGAGAGATAGCTTAGCACTCGGGGAGGTAAATTACCTCCCCTCTACCTCCCCCAAACTATTGCCAGATTTGGCAAACTATCTACTACTAAATATGGCAGGGGAGGTACTGATGAGAACGCACCAAATATCGTATAGTTTGATTCCAACACACGAGTTTAACTCATCTGAATTGTCGTATCCAGTGTTCAGGCATTAAACTGTTGTGCAAATTTCAAATCTGATAGCTTGAAATAACAATTTCAAAGCTCTAACCTAAGTTGGTTACTTAGTCGACCAGTGGCACAGAACTGTATTTAGTCCACATCTATATCCAGTTATGTTGACTATATATGGACTGAAACTCTGAGGTCCAAGATGAGAGACCTGGTCAAGTGTGATTTTTTTGAAATTTAACCGTAGTGCATAAGCTTCTATTAAATTGCACATTGTTTTAAAAGTTTCGGATAATATATTTATTTGGGAAGAATTTTGATATTAAACAAAGTTTAAACAGATAATATCTAAAGTAGTCTATCGTAATTTCATTTTGCAGAACATCTTTGCACGCAATGATTAGCGGAGAAATACTTAAAGTCAAACGGTTTTAGCAGTGTTAGAATATACAATAATAATAATAAACAAAATAATTGGCCGGTTAAAAACATTGTAATAAACACAATACATTTGAAACAAAATCAACCAGTGAACATATTTTAAAAATTAATTTAAGAGTAAAGGTACAGTGCAGTGATGAAAATATTGACGAGTCGCGGCAAGGACGTTTTTGTCGCTGGCTGAGCAATCTATCTCAAGTGGACTATATTAAGTATTTAAAATACTTGTGCAATTGTGCGTTTAAAAACACCTTCCATCTGTAGGGTTGCTGTGTCCATAATCGTATCAAGCAAGCTAGAAAAAATGTCACATTTATTAGATTAATTATTTGCTGTTACACTATGCTTACACTGTGGGATTGTGGACTGCTGAAAGTCTGTTAGGAGGAAATCTCACAAAAAGTAATACAGCATTGAAGCTACAGTGTATATCATAAAGTGTAATGATGCCAACTCAGAATGCCAACTAAAATTAACGTTGTTCCCGACCATACACACTAAAGCACTTTCGATTAACGTCGTAACACCGATATATTTACTTTCTCTGCATTATACTTAACAAATGTTATCCTAACGCTAACCTCATTAAAAGTTCGGTCTTGGGTTGAAAAAAGTTTATAGTAATAGTGTCATAAGTACCCATATAGACTGAGAGCTCTACTTTACAAAATTCGCCAAATTAAACCAAACCAGCTTTGAGAATAAAAACAAAAATTGATGTAAGAGAACCGCAATGAATTGAGTCTCTGATTACAAATACTTTATATCGAATCAAATTAAATTTTTAATCTCAATGTCAGATCTAATTTTTATTTCTATATATAGGCTTATTTGACAATAATGACCATATAATCTATTAAATTCTAAGTTTTGCACTTTTGTACTTGGGTATAGTATGTCGTACAAATAATCTGTTATGCTATTTGTTCTAGTGAATTAAAAGAGTGAGACTAGTTAGTGAGTGCCTTGGGCATGTAATATCAAAATTAAATTAAATGCATCTATTTACATTACCAAAAAAAGAATGACGAGGATGTTAGGCTTTATTGTTCGGACAAAGGAGACATCTGAAATACCGGTAAATTACTGTTTTATTTATACTGTTGACTTTGACTATCCAGCTAGACAAATTTTCTTTCTTTACTTGCTAATCATGTCACGTGATACTGACTTGGTTATTCATATTAAAGTGCAAACTATGAAAACACACAAATGTTAATAGAAGCTTAACAACTTGACTCGTAAACAAAAAAAGCGGTATTAGTATATAATAAGATGAATATTACGAGCTGCTCCATTTGGTCTTCGATGTAGTGAGAGACAGGCTGTTTAAGCTTTTGAATAATCTACCATCTATTTAATCTTCTCAAGACTATTATTGCTTCTAATCGAAATCAAATCTGGTTGGTTCCTTGGATATTGTTTGTTTCATGTAATGTTAAAATTCGAAAACGCGTTTGGAACGTAACAGATTATTAATTACTATAAAGATTCGCTCACTGCTTATAGCTAGATGCTTTCACGTGGCTTCAGTACGGAATTATTAGACTCTCTCACGACAAACTCATTCTCACAATACTTTGCGTTTAACAAAATAATAATTAGGTTAACATAAAGTCGTGCTGATACACTACATTAAATCCGAATTATTTGATACAAGGTGTAGATATACAGTACTTCGATATTATGAAAGAGGCTTATTCTACAAATCTTCCCGATATTAACTAACAATAAAATTTAAGTATCCATCTATTCTGGCTGATGCATATACAGTATATGTACGTTTTTATTTATAAGATAATTACATTACCATGACAATAAAGCATTTAATCTCACTATAATTTACTTCCACAGTGATCGAGTCACTATCAAAAGATGTTATTACATTAATAATTTAAAGTAGACATTAGTTCTGACAAACATAAAAAGCATACCCAAGTTACATATGACCGAACATATAAAGCAGGATGGCAATGATGGTCGTTGTCGGAAGTTCAATGGATAAAGTACTGCTCTTTGAGCTGCCACTACTGCCACTACTGCCGCTACTTCCACTATCGCCGCTACTGCCACTATCGCCGCTACTGCCACCGGAGCTGCCACCATAACCGTCACCATAGCTGCATTGATAGCCAGGAACACATGTCATATCATATGGACAACATCCACCCTCACTGTCTGTACATAAATAGTATCCGCTGTCACAAGTTCCATATTTCGTGAGGTTAGATTCAATTAAGCGAGAATTCGCTACGTCAGATCTCCTTTGCGGCTGAAACGTTGTAGCGGCGGAAGCCAAGGTTACGGCAGCGAAAACGAGCAAAAATGGGAGAATCTTCATACTGACAGTCGAGCAGGACTTGATTGCCGATATCTTGATGCGAAATGGTCGCGTTGACGCCATCATTTAAAGATTTGCAAGATTGTAACACCAGACTTGAAATTTTCTTTTCACCCACTATATTTATTGAAATAAAGAGAACGTGATTGCGATATTAGAAACAATCTGCATTGTACACATGCACAAACAAAGGCCTTTTTTGCATCTACAATACTATTTTCATTTTTGCAACCCGTGTTAGTATGATCTACTATTTTATTTATGCATCCCGTGCAACCCACATGATCTACTATCCGCATTAACAAAAGGATTAAGAAATTCTTTCTCACGATAATCTATTATTGAATGTAAGACATTTCGGAATAAACCGTACATTGGATACGAGCATATCTATAATGGAGCTTATTCAAGTGTATTGCATACAAGATTTGTTCAACGATAAAGATTATCGTCACTTTTTCCCGACACTTTTATGCACTAGTCCATTTGTGTTAGCTATTACTATGATTTGATGAATGGCTACTCAGTGTGTCGGAAAAAATTATCGATAACGATTCTCACAAGACAGCATATAATAATGTTTATCGTTATTGCTACTACTTCTATCAAATCTTGGTCTTAGCGTATCATTGCGAAATTTAAGCATGATGATTAGCCTAATTAATCCACCGTATTAAATCTTATTCTGCTGATGGCATGTATATACAATAAGACTATTTTATTTTATTACAATAATCATGACAATAAAGCATTTAACCTCACTGTAATTAACTTTCCATCGTGATTTAACCCACCACCTTTAGCACACTGTAGGCTCGCAAACATCCATCACGATTATGCCCATCACTATCAAAAGAGGTTATTACATTGATTATTTAATAAATACGGACATTAGCCCTGACAAACATAGAAAATATTGTATATCCAAGTTATACATAAACTAAGACAATAATGGTCATTCCCAGAAGCTCGGTGGATGCACTGCCGAGTATATCCAAGTTACATATAAATTAAGACGATAATGGTCATTCCCAGAAGCTCGATGGATGTACTGCCGAGTGTATCCAAGTTACATACACATATAAATTAAGACAATAATGGTCATTCCCAGAAGCTCGATGGATGTACTGCCGAGTGAACTACGGCCACTGCCGCCACTGCCGCTGCCGGTTGATTTAATGCAATAATCGCCAGAAGTGCATGTGTAGCCATTTTGACAACATCCGCCGCCTTGACTTGCTGAACATAAATGGTATCCAACGTCGCAAGTTTCATATTTCGTGAGGCTAGATTTAAGATCCTTGATGTCATCTCTACTTTGTAGCTGAGAGGTAGCAGAAACCAAGGTTACTATGACAGCGAGAATGAGTATAATAAGTGTGGGGAACTTCATATTGACAAGCGAGCAGGACTTGATGTCGAAATCTGCCGAAATGACCATTATTTAAATCTTGAATTCTTGTGAGATGAAACTTTCTTTTTTTATCAGTTTGTACTGAAAGAATGTTCTATCGTCGTTTGTTTCGACTTTGTCATATTACTTGATTTTTTTGCCCAACAAACCAAAAAAAAAAAAAGACGAGAAAGGATTTTTGCATCTGGTATGATTTTACTATATTTGCGTTATTGGGATCTGCAACAATTGTTTCATGAATGAACTACATACTGGATATGGGCATAGTATACTTATTGTCGACACACGTTGCACAACCCACCCGACACACGTCGTAAAGCCCCATTGTATTTCTATTTATGGAGAAGAGCGTATAATATTTGTGCTCGTACGACCTGCGACATGGCATGCAGGTAATTGTCATTTTCTGTACTAATCTTTATTAAGCAAATTCATGCTTTAAATGGTTAGCAGCATGCAGAAAAGTATGGGGTCGGCTTTATATACTATACTATTCTATTCATTCTCGGAAATAAGATTCTTTTCATAATCAGGATATAGTCAACTTTTAATTCGACCGCCTGTATTCCGAAGTTATCGGTCGAATTAACGACAGACGTGAACAAAAATCGGGTTTTGCTCAAGGCGATTGAATTACTGGGAAAGTCGAATTATGGGGAGTCGAATTATCCGCAGTCGACTGTATTATCCGAAGTGTTGCACAACTCATAATATTTATTTACGAACAGAAGCAGAAGAGTTGTACAAAGGATAAATATTTGAGTACTACAATAAACAGAAATACAAGTGAGTCTCGATATAACGACACTGCTATATAACGACATCTCGTTATAACGACAGGAATCTTAGAACGAAAATTTTATATTGCTTAGTTGTCGTATGTAAGTTAATTCTCGATATAGTGACCAATTGGATTGGAACCAAGCGTGTCGTTATATCGAGACCCACTTGTATTATTAGCTGTGCAACACTTCGGATGTGTAACAAATTCCTCTTATTATTATAGTCAACAAATAATTCGGATATTACTCACTTTATACACTAGTCCAAATTAGTCCATACGATGATTATATGTACTATAAAAGTGTCGGAAAAAAAGTATCTGAATTATTGACTATAATGGTTCTTTTTATATGATTGTTGTGAAATACTCACCTGACACAAGATTTGTGATCATTCACCTGACATCGCATTTCTTCTCCTCATTCTTGACAAAAGTTTTATGTAAATATAAAATGTAATGTACACGGTTTTTAACTCGATTGATTTTCAACAGATTTGTATTAGAAAATGTGAGATAATAAATGCGCATATCATTTGAAATTCTGCCCATGCATCATGCAAGTAGCGTACTATCTGTCATTAATACTGGACTAATATATACGGAAAGGAGACGTAACCTTTCTAAATCAATAACTGCTGTTCAAAAAACTCCACGGTCTAATTCACACGGATTATAATTATACGAAGACGTCCTCTACTGCAATGTTTTGGATTTCTCCTTTGTTGGTATTCGATCTGATAATCTGGTACATTCCTATAATCTCTGGTCGTGAAAGATACCACTACAACTAAATTATTAGTCACAAAACGTGTACAGGAATTACACAAAGAACAAATCCCATGCCTCCAATCGTACAAACAAAAGGTCATAGAAGAGGTATAAACAGGAGCATTGCTGCATCTGGCAAAAAAATGGGTTCAGACAATAACGAATTAAAAACTCGGTAGATAGTCAATTAATCGAGTTAAAGCTATTTTAATGTTTATATTTCTTGTAAAGTCAAATTTGCTAATTGTATATTTGCTTATGTTTTTCTCTCACCTGTTAGCAAATATTTAATACTGCGAAACAAATTAGATTTATCTTTGTTGAGTTAGTTTACGATACGACTAGTATGTAAAATGTCGCAACAAACTCACTAATATGTTATAAAGTTAAAGTCAAATACGCATTATACAACTCTAGCAAACGCCATAATCTCCAGCGCAAACGCATCTGATACTCTACTTTCCCAACGCTATTCTTGGGTTTATCACTACAATAATTACGTTAATCAGTTTAGAAGATACAAAAGTTGGCTCAAGGAGCGCAACAAACTCATAATTGGCTTTACCGAGATAACAACTATTACTTGGTCGCTAAGAGACGCTTTACCATTGTTATTCTCGATATGGATTCTGCACTACATGTGTGGTGCATCTGTGGACATAAACAATTATCCAATGGATGGACTACAAACAAACTCTGCAAATGATGCCTATTTGGAATGGATTCCATTTGATTGTATTGACGATTGGGGACATTATGGATACTTGTGTTGTCTACCTACTTCTGATTCTGCACAAGTTAAAATTGATTCCTTGAAATAACGGATGAGACGTATGATTTATATTATGACAGGTGACTATCGAAGTACGAATATATATGTGCTTGTTTATCCATTGTTTAGCTAAATATTGACTTATAATTTCCGCTAGCTGTGTGAAAGGCATCCAGATATTCTTACTACGAATGTTTGGATACATATGATGCAAGTAAACAAATGTATTGTCTAATAAAAGCATGGAATGGGAGTGGATTATGTCTGGCGTATATATGTCAGTTACCATCTCAGATAAATATTCTGTTATGGATGTAAAGCACCAAGGCCTCTTGATTGGACGACTGGCAACAAGTCTTTGGATTCATTCATTATGGAGTCGTGGAGGAATGTGAAGAATAAGCATGATGCCTATATATAATGGATCGAATACTCTTTGCTGACAAACGTACAAGAGATGATATCATTATGCCATGGATGCACACATGTAGCAGACTGGTTAGAGCAGACAGCGGATGAACCGACAAGAGTGACACTCAAACGGATAGTTGATGCTCAGCCGTTTGATTTTTATCAGGTAAATTCTTTTCAATAGTAGAATTAATTCAAGCGGCGTCGCGTGATATTATTGTAACGACCGTATTGTTTACTCGAATAGCAGACTGAAAAATATCCGTTAACTCCAGATAGTATTTGGATTATTGGTATCACTAAAGAACCATCTACTAAACAATATTGTTTGGTGTTCTACCACGATGTACATGCGATAGTGGAAAAATTTGTACAAACATATAGTCGCACACTTTAAGTTCCCTTCTCCCAATAATATAATATCGTTTGTCATTGTCTTTCGTTAGCGGATTGCGACATTGTACGCTTTTGTTTTGGGTAAAGCGCGAAGTAAGTTGAAAATAAGTCTGTTTGGAAATGGTAGTCCATTACATAAGCTTTGTTTTGATCCATCGATTACGCGTTTATTTTGATAATTGACCGAGTTATACATATACAAACTAAATTTTGTGCCATTTTTTTGAACACCACTGTATATTCTTTTGGTATTATCATGCATTTGATGGCCACTGGTGAACCACCTTTTCGAGATAGGGCAATATTTCGGATGGACTACGACCACTGATGCCTGATCCAGCACCAGAAGAATACAAAAAACTTGCTCAGCGTTGTTGTGATGCTGATGTGGATGAACTTATGGATTATATTAATAATCTTACTATTGAGTGTAATTCTAACACCAACGTCTGGGATACCTGTATCACAATAATGTAAAACCCTTATCATGTCTCGAGAAAGAGAGTAAATACTCTAGGAAGCTCTTACCTACTGGAGATTAAGATTGAGAAATAGTTGCTATTGCAGGTATGAAGGCAACAACAATTGGTTACGCATTGAAAAAATTGAAATAATGTTACAATTTAACATTTTTTTATTTCATTAATTTAGTGACTCGAGATTTGAACAAATCACAATACGAGTAAGTTCTTCCAATTTTTATATTGTACTTATAATAGTACTTATCTGTAGTTAGGCAACATGAACACTAATATGTCGATACACATCGAATTATAGTAGTAGGATTTAATGGGTTTGATTTTTTGTATACGAGCATTCTTAACGTGACGAATTAGAATATCAATTTTTAATTTTCCATGAAGACAAGTAAATGTATAATGTATCCACATGCAGATTAGTACATTTGAAATTGGAACTTTGATTAGAGTTTCACCCGCTGTGTTCACTCTTATCAGTTAAATTAAAACCAAGTACATGTTATTGTGCTATTCAATTAAAGGCACCACGATCAATGAAATGAATAACATATGGCATCCTAACGTATTTATCTTGTAAATGTCCTAAGGAAACTTTACATTTAGCTAAACAGTATTCTATGCAAGTCAACTCACTGGGTGTTAAAAGACAAATACACTTATACAACATAAATAAATGCTTACAGACTGAATTAAACAAATAATTAGCAAAGATAGAGTCATGCCAGGAAATACTGTGAGTATCAATGTAATACAAATAGACTTTACATTGGAGACTATGTTAGAATCAATATTCCAAGAATGGTAGAGAAGACAAGCATTCTTTTATGTTATCAAGTTACAGGTTTCTGACCTGGCAAATGGTAATAGGAGGTTTATTATTAAGTCAAACTCTTGTGATTGTATGTGCAAACATGCGTTTCAAAGATATATAGTGACGTGTACAGTCCTACTATGCTCACTAATAAAGATATTTTAATTAAGAAGGTATCAATGGTCGTTTTCAAGCGAGAAATCTAGTCGCTATGCAAAGCTTTAACTGGCGATATTAATCAACGCTAGTTCGTTAAAAATACGATCTTCATTAATCCAGTCACAAGAGATGATGAGTATTAGATTAAATATTCCCTCAGCACATGAAATTTGAAACGATTTATAACCGCCTAATTATAATACACTAAACTTTAGTTCACTAAGCAATCTTGTCATTGCCTGAAGAAGGGTGAGAAACGAGCATGACTTTATTAACAACTTATATCGCCTTAGCTTATTAAAACCCTGCTTCCAAAATGTCATGATTACCGCGCGTATGGAGACATCAATTTGCAGATCTCCTTTTCGATTTGCCATTTATAAAATACGCGTTCAATGTCACGTCGCTCATGATGTGATGTAAACAAACCTTTTCACAAACAAATTTCCCTCTGCATAATCCCTTTCCCTTTACTACATACTCGTTTACTCTTGCAAGATATTCCTTAGACTATAACACATTATCAATTAGCTTGAAAATGGTATCTACACCGTTGGGACCAAGAGTGAAGAAGACTATTGAAGGTGAGCAATGCGTAATGCTTATGTCAGTCCAGTCCTAATGTCAATCGTCTCAGCGTATCATTGGCTTGCCTCTCGAATATGTTTGAGGCGACACCTTGCTTATTTTCACAAAGAAGCACGCCACAAGCGACTACCTAACGATTAATTTTTATTCTGATTTGCACAGAAACATATCAGAAAGTCACCCAAATCGAGCATATTCTAAAACGTCCAGATACATACATTGGTTCGGTACAAGCGATAATTGACACACTATGGGTGTTTGACAAAGACAAGGAAGCAATGACCTATCGTCCAGTAATTTTTGTCCCTGGATTGTACAAAATATTCGATGAAATCCTCGTAAATGCGGCTGATAACAAGGTCCTTCTGAAATTTTCAAATCTAGTCCATTGGCATATTTTCCTTTTGTATACAATTTATTAACTATCCCAAATCCCAATGTGATTCGATTTGCAAGATTCGCGATCCATCGATGGATACCATTAAAGTAACAATAGATACGGCCAATAACACCATTTCCATATATAATAATGGGCAGGGGATTCCAGTGGAAGTTCATAAGAAAGAAAACGTCTACGTGCCAGAGCTAATATTCGGACACTTGCTCACCTCGTCTAATTACGACGATGACGAGAAAAAAGTCACTGGAGGACGGAATGGATACGGAGCTAAACTATGTAACATATTTAGTACTGAATTCACTGTTGAAACAAACAATAGACAATCAGGGAAAGCATTCATTCAGGTGATCGATCTATCATTGCTGTTATTATATATACTGATAACAACACAAATTTAGTGTATTGAATTTTTTATTTGAGATAGACATTTTCAAAAAACATGGGGCAAATGAGTCAACCTAAACTTACGGCAGCCAGCAAAAAGGAAGATTTTACTCGCATCACATTCAAACCCGACCTTGGAAAATTTGGCATGACCGAAATCGATAAAGACACCGAGGCGCTTCTTATTAAACGCGTCTATGATCTAGCCGGAACTGTAAAAAATGTAAAGGTGTTTTTGAATGGAGAGAGAATAAAAGTGAAGAATTTTAAGCAGTATTGCGAGCTATACCTTAAAGAGGATGTAACAGATGGAGAGACGACGCCGACACTTATTTACGAAAACGTTAACGATCGATGGGAAGTTGGTGTTTGTATCAGCGATGGGCAAGCTCAACAGGTGAACCTAGGAATTGAATTGAAATCTTTGCCCTTTTTTGAATACCACCAGCTAATTGACAATATATTTCCGTATACCCCTTTGCGGCCTCAAGGTCAGCTTTGTCAACAGTATCTGCACAACGAAGGGCGGAACGCATGTTAATTACATTGCAGATCAACTTGTTCGCGAGATTACTGAGACAATAAAGAAAAAGTTGAAACAACTAAACCCACCAAAACCCGCTCAAATTAAGAATCACCTCTGGATCTTTTTAAATTGTCTGATAGAGAATCCGACCTTCGATTCCCAAACGAAAGAGACCTTGACTTTACAACGAAGTGCGTTTGGAAGCACTGCTACGTTGAGCAACGAATTTAGAAAAAAAGGTAAATAGCGTGATGTGAGATTTTATTGGCTCACATTTATCAAGATTACGGATAGAAGACTTACCAGAGACTCATAGAAGTATTTATATACTTTTTTTTCTAGTGCTTAAAACAAACATAATCGACAGTCTTGTTAAATTTATGAAAGTTAAACAAGACCAGCAACTTCGAAAAACAGACGGTCATAAACTTACTCGCATTAGCGGAATTGCAAAACTTGATGATGCTAACCACGCTGGTACTCGAAATGGATCGAGGTGCACATTGATTCTCACGGAAGGAGATTCAGCAAAGACATTGGCTGTCAGTGGGTTGTCAGTTGTTGGAAGAGACCATTTCGGGGTATTTCCCTTGAGAGGAAAGCTGTTGAACGTGAGAGAAGCCAATCTGAAGCAAGTATCCGAGAATCAAGAAATAAACAACATTAAGCAAATATTGGGATTGCAACACCGGAAGGAATATAAGAGCACCGAGAGCTTACGATACGGAAGTCTCATGATTATGACCGATCAGGTATTACCGTTTGACTGCAAGAGTATGAGAATGTATCAATGCAGAATCGTATCGCGCAACTCCTCATTATTATTCATTTCCTGTACCAATTAGGACCATGACGGATCACACATTAAAGGGTTGATAATAAATTTCTTGGAACATTATTATCCGTCTCTGTTGAAGTTACCTGGCTTTCTACTCGAGTTCATAACACCAATCGTAAAGGTATATGACCAAAAATATTCACGTTCCAAATGTAGATCGAATCACGTGACTTATCATTTTTATATTTGTAAATCAGGCAACTAGGAATTCACAAGAAATCAGCTTCTATACTATACCAGAATATGAAGCATGGAAAGCGGCCAACAACGATGGAAAAGGCTGGAATATCAAATACTACAAGGTATCTTTCATTACACATGTTTGGCATGTGTCTGTAAAGATAGTTTTCTAATTCTTGCCTAATACGCTGTCTGTAGGGTTTGGGCACGAGCACTGCCAACGACGCTCGAAAGTATTTTTCTATGATGGACAAGCACCGGAAACCATTCGCTGTCGCTGATGAGACCGACACGAAATTAATCGACATGGCGTTTAACAAAAAACGTGCGGATGATAGAAAAGAATGGCTAGCGAATTTTCAGGTAAGCAAATGTATATTACGTTATCACAAAAGAATTTTAGGCTTATAAATTGAGCATGCGAACGATGGATTACAAAGAGTGGTAGATTGCGAGACATGTTTGGCAATTATATTGATTATAATGTTGATTTGTCTGCTTTAGCCTGGGACGTATATGGATCATAGTGCGCGCGAGATACAAATTAAAGATTTTATTAACAAGGAACTTATATTATTCTGTAAGTTAACATGTATGCCACCATTCATATTGCGTGCTTATTTTAACAAAAGCAAACATATTTGTATTTATCGGGATAAGCCATGGCCGACAATATCCGTTCGATTCCTAGTGTAGTCGATGGATTGAAACCGGGACAGCGTAAGATTCTATTCAGCTGTTTCAAGCGTAGTCTTAAAGGTGAAATGAAAGTTGCCCAACTTACAGGTAAAGCTATCACGTCTATGGATTATTACGAGGGTTTCTCTTCAACTTTTAATCCTCATATTATTTTACTCGCCGCAATTGACTATAATCTCCTCTTCTCATTTCACAGGTTACGTTGCCGAACACTCTGCGTATCATCACGGAGAACAGAGCTTGGCATCGACTATTGTTGGGCTTGCTCAGGATTATGTCGGCGCCAACAATATTAATCTTCTCCTTCCCGCGGGATGCTTTGGTACGCGGCTACAAGGTGGAAAGGATGCCGCTAGTCCTCGTTATATATTTACTAGCCTGTCAGATTTAACAAGAAAGATATTCAGAAAGGAGGATGATGCCTTATTAACCTATTTGAATGAGGACGGACAATCTATTGAGCCCGAGTGGTGGGTAGCTGTGCACAATTCTACACTTGGTATTGAGCAACTGATGACAAGGTTTTTGTTTTCAGGTACTTACCTATATTGCCTATGGTTCTTGTCAACGGAGCTGAGGGTATTGGAACTGGATGGAGTTGCAAATTGCCTAATTATAATCCCGAAGACATTGTAAATAATTTATTGCGCAAAATGAAGGGAGAGGAATACGAAAAAATGCATCCCTGGTATAATGGGTTTAAAGTATGTTTGATGTTACGTGCAGCGTGTC
Organism: Paraglomus brasilianum; assembly: GCA_910592345.1. Taxonomy (NCBI): domain Eukaryota; kingdom Fungi; phylum Glomeromycota; class Glomeromycetes; order Paraglomerales; family Paraglomeraceae; genus Paraglomus; species Paraglomus brasilianum. The sequence continues at coordinate 22,454 of CAJVPI010000212.1, forward strand.
ATTTCATACGTTGTCGTATCTTTCTTGTGCATGTTTTAACACAATGTCATTCGACTTAGGGCGAGATTATTGAAGAATCTGAAGGTTCATACAAAGTATCGGGAATCATAGAACAAATTGACAGCACCACTCTCGAGATTACAGAACTACCCATCGGTGTATGGACTCAGAATTATAAGGAAATGCTCGAGGACTTTATGACAGGAGAAAAAGGGAAAAAGGAACCATTTATCAGAGTAAGATTGTTGAATGCTTTCTGTTGGCTATCTTCATGTTATCTATGTGAGGCTTATGAATTTATTTCGAACAGGATTATAAGGAATATCATACAGATACGTCTGTTCATTTCGTTGTGACTTTGACGGAGGAGAATATGGAAAAAGTCGTGGCGGAAGGCTTGGAGAGTAAATTCAAATTGACAAAATCGTTCAAGACTACAAATATGGTCCTGTTTGATTCAAAATTGAAAATCAAAAAATACGCTACTGTTAACCAAATTATGAACGAGTTCTACCGGCTGCGATTGGAGTATTATGAGAAGCGCAAGGTCAGTAGGAATACTACTATCATTGGAAACTGCTTTATAAGGTCATTTTCTAAGGCCTTGGTCTCATGCTTTCTATCCTTCTTGTATATTATTAGGAATGGCTTGTATCCGAGCTGAGGAAAGGTTGTGAACAACTTGAGAATAAAGTACGATTCGTTACAGAAATTATTGAAGGAAAACTAGTAATACAGAACCGCAAGAGAAACGCTATAGTCCGTACACTCAAGGAACGTGACTATAAGAATGTCAACGCATCCGAAGAAGACAATTCGTCTGAAACTGCCAATGATGCCGAAGGATTCGGTTATTTGTTGAACATGTCTATTTGGCATTTGACATGGGAGAAAGTATGATTAGTCTTTTCGTATTGATAGTGATTTGTACAATTACACTTATTATTATTTACAATTCGTTCATCTTAATGCAGGTCGAACAATTAAAGAAAGATCGAGACGCCAAGCAAAACCAGCTTGACATCTTAAAAAGCAAATCTCCACAAGATTTATGGAAAGAAGACCTGGAAGAATTCATGGTTTCCTGGAAAGAGATGGTCAAGAAGACGGAAGATTCTTCAAGTGGCAAGGTTAAGAAGCCTACAAAGTCCTCATCAGGAAAACGTGCTCCTAAGAAGAAACCAGCACCCGCTAAAGAAGTGATTCTTTTGTCTGATTCTGATGATGATTTCTGTCCAAGGGTAAGTAGATAAAGCTTATACCGCCTACTTGACTCGCCATCGTTTGGTGACTGACGGACTATGCTTGAAACTGCAATATTTTAGGCTGTTCCGTCCGATGAAGAATATATTCCGCGTAAAAAACGTACCACGAAAAAAGCCGTTGTCTCTACTTCATCCGCCACGTCTGTCGACAAGCGTTCAGAACTTAAGTCTATTCAGACACGGAAGAGTGGACGGGCAAAGTCAACTCAATATTATTTCGGTGAAAGCGACTAAGATCAGTCAATAGAAGTTTATTCATCTGTAATAAAAATCAGCATTAATTTTATGTCAAAAAATTCATGATACAACAACTAGAATTGTTTCCCGCCCAATAAACTGGAATACTATTTTATGTATATGACCCAGTCGTGACGATGCATCAATATTCTTAGGATGATCTAGGCATATTTATGAGAAAGAGCAGTGCGTTTCTTGAGTTTTCAAAAAGGAAACACATAATGCAACTATATGACCGGGGAGCCACTTTTAAAATATACATTTAATCCCTCTCACTATCAATATCACTATATCTAATGAAATTCAGAAAATGTCATTCCGGCCGATATTCCAAGTCACCAGAATTGTTAAAAATCGAAGACTTAGAAATATCCATCTTCGATCAATCATACCTGCCGCTCACTGCCACTCACTGAAAACATCATAACTACACAGTGTTGATGTTCCTTGAGGCGTGATACACAAGCAGTCTTTGAACTATTCTTTGGACGGTTGTTAGAATGGGGCATCATAACACTTATAGTCTCCTGGTGCCGAATCAGGGCCTTGGTCAGTAACACCTGACCTGACTGTAATGAGACGCATCTTGTTGTAACATTATTTTCTGTACCACATAGATTCAATAAACACAATGTACGTTGGTGCACAATAAATCTATACTTTATATACAAGTGACAGTATACTGGATGTTGTCGAATTGATAATCTAACAAACCACGTCTGCTTCTATAACAGGATGACGGTTCATAAAAAACAAATTCTCCGTTTTTCCATCTGTGTAAATATTAATTGCCATGTTTAGTTAGAACAGTTGTATCGTTACCATTTTGAGCCAATGGTTTTTGTAGAATATCTCAAAAGTAAACATCTTTCTTTCAGTTGCGTTTTCCAATACAATCGAACTATTGGACTCTCGCACAATCATTACTAATAATGGGTGAAAAATGTTCACTTAAAAGATTCGCTAGTTGGAAATGTATACGCCAACTTACTACGCTGAACTATCCGATCGTTTGAGACTGTCAAGAAAGGTTGTGCCGAATCCGAACCAAAATTGTAATTCCAACAGTCGTAGCGGAAGCGTCTGCGCGTAGCTTCAGAGAAAACCCTAGATGCAGCCTGTGAACAGGCTAAAAGATCGAGGGTTGATAATAACTTGTCGCGTCAAACAGTTTAAAGACTTGAAGGGCGTGATTGAAAAGAAGGAAATGGTGAACAAGTTGACCTTTTAATGCGAGATACCACCAATTGCAGAAATGTGGTAAGAAAAAAAGAAATTGGCCGTGAATCAAGAGAGAATGAAATGACGATACCAAATGACAAAACCAAATCTCTGCATAAACCCTTACATTTATTCAATAGATTTGTATCTCGGTCACTCATACTCCCTTATTTATTCCATCCTTTTTTTGATTTTGAATTTTTTTCCGTTTTTTTTTTTCCTCTTTTCGCTTTTTCTTTCATGCTGATCATTTAACATTGATTCCCTTCTTCATCTGTGCCATACGGCATTTCAGGTTCCTGTATGGATCATATCCTCTCCTCTTACAAAGCATTCCGTTAGAAGAAGGTGCAAACGTGACACCTCCGCGAATGCCATCCAGACACGGAATCTCTCCACTATCCGGTTCATAATATACGATCCTCTTGTCCTTATAATCGAGGCTCTTACCGAATATTGGCGCGCTCCATTTAACAACCAATTTAGCTGCTCGTTTCGTTATATCCGCATCGTTGCGGGGATGCTCTTCATAGAAATGCACTATTCTACCAATTCCCGATCGTCGTAAGAGTTCAATAGACATGGGAACCTGGCGATACACGTCGATAAGTATACACAGCATCAAAGAGATTCTCACAATATAACCAAAAAATCAAATCCTAATCATAGATACCCTCTCTAGAACTTCAAATAGACCCTTCTGGATAGAAATGTTAGGAAGAGATGCATCAGGCAATGGTTCTAACCATGTTCTTATTGATTCCAATATATTGTTTTCTAGTAGAGGCTCTAGCATGTTTGCCTTCTTGAGAAGCCATGTCACATCGTCAACATGTTCGAGTTTCTTTACTGCTGGTTTCTTTTGATTGTTAAGTGTAATATCTTGGCCTGCTGCAGATATCATTAGAGAATACAGTCGTCGAGCTTCTTCATTACGACGATCCTGGAAGAAACATTAACGTTCAAACATGAATAGCTTGACACACGACAGGGTTACTGAACGATAATACAATTTAGAGGCATACATTCTTACGTCTCCTACGTCTACACGAAACTGCCTTTAGTGCCTCGCCAAAGTTTCTGTCCACCCGGCGTACGATTCCTGCAAATGAACAATGTTGATCTCGATTTCGAACTAAAGAGACACGTAATACATGTTAGTAATAATAGAATAGCTCACTGTCTTGACCGAGATCTGGTTCTCCCAAGTCGGACAAGTCGTTGTCGTCACTTTCACTTGATCCATGTTTGTGAAGCTCCGACAGCTCAGGTGCAGGTGACATTATGTTTTAACTATGTGAGACGCGTTAAGAGAGAGTGCTGACCCTGAGGGTGCACGGGGTCAAATTTATGTGTTACATCCAACCGTTGGATGTTATTTTTGGTTGGTAAATCTAATTCTTTGACCTGCATACATAATGAATGGACCAATGAAATTTTACGCAAGCTTGTTACTAATACTGAATTGGTAATTAGAGCACGCGCGGTGATGTTTACTAATCGTTGAAGAATGGAATTAGCAACATATTACTATGTCATACCATTTGACACCACATAACAACTACTTAATCAGCTTTAGTTATCCCTTGGACTAGACTGTTTCGATGGCATTCTACCTCGAATCAGTCGTAATCCAGTCATAATATCTGTACACCTTTAGTGTTCAATCGTAGGTGTAAACAAATAAAGAACGCAAAACTCCAGTCATAATATCTTATATTAAATTGCTATTGAACTGCCTATCTCTAAAAGGCGGTTCAATAGCGGCCATCAAATGCATAATAATACCAAAAGGATATGTGTCTGATTCCCTTGTGAATATGCAAGTATGAAAGACTTCTGGTGCAATGCCTCGAATAGTTGAATGTGGCTCGCGCGAATTCACTGACCAAGATCACATATGGGTGAACTTATATAATGCATATCATTATGCTAATGTAAACCTATGTTTCTGCCATGAAGATCACAATGCACCAATCCTCAAATGCAGTAATTTCTTCTTCCACGTCAATATTTTGATCCAAATAAGACAAAAGACTACCATTGTTAGCATGCTGCATAACAATCATGTCTACTATTTTGTTTGTCACTCCACAAATTTTAAGGAAAGTCAAAACGCAGACACTTGGCATGATTTCTGAACTATTAAATAAATTCAGATTAAATGTTGTGTTGGTTAATCGTACAAGTACAATAGTTTTTGGCATATCTTTTCTGACTTGCCGTTATTTGGCAGTATAAACTGTTCCATAACCACCAATTCCAATCTGTTCAATTTCACCAAGTCGGTATACTGCGTATATTATACATCTTCGTTAATCTGCTATATTGGCGCTTTACATTTGAAACAAAATACATTGGGTTCTAATTGCTTTGTACACACCAGACATAATCCGGCCTTATGTCGCTCCTTTATTAGATAAACATTCGTGGTATGAATATTTGATAGTCACCTTGTAATTGAGATTCTTAATAAACTCATCGAGTTGATTATGTCCACAAATGCACCACACAGAACTACATAATAACAATAACAATGGCCAAATTGCTCATCAGCAACCACGTAATTGTTATCTTCATACTTGGTATGAGTTTATTGCGATAGTAAAGCCATGTGGAACACCGTCTAAATTGACTGGACTCGTTAAATAGACTATTGTACTCGTACTTTCTGGCAAACTCGCTCATAAATGTTGCTGTACATTTGCCATCATGTCCAAGTAATAACAGCACTTTGTTATCATCCCCTGTTTGTGCATAGCTGATTGTTTGATCAGCAGCATTTTAACTTGACTCTATGCTAGTAAAGTTTGAATAAATCCATTTAAAACCATAACCTTCGCTGTTTAACAAGCTGTTGATTATCAGAAGCTCTGGCATTTTTTTGAGTATTAAGACTGCGCTTTTATGTGCCACATTACTTCTGATCTGCATCACGGAAAAACTTATGCCGGAGAAGCGAAAGTCTAATGCTTGCCATTTTCGCTCAGAGACGAAGTGTTCCTCCTCCTATTTAACGATTTAAGAAATGTAAAGGGATAATTTACTCAAAAATTATGTTTACAATATGTACTTGATTGCACCCTCCCCCCACCTGTTCCTCCTCCCAGCCCTACTCCCAAACCCCAGCCTACTCATTTGCATGTCAGAAATTAGTTATATATGTGTATTACATATAACTTTCTTGATCCGTTCTCAATTACATTTAAAATCAGTGCAACCAATGTACTGTAACTAACTACTAACACACACTACTTATTTCAGTGGCTGACTTTTATTCATCAAGTCGTATTTATCTTATCAAATATGGCAACTTTTGATTAAATCAATAATGTTTTATGTCGCGTACAAAGAGTTTTTTACTGACGCTGTCCATAATTTAGTAAGGCATAAAAAGCAACAGCTTCAATATATCAAAGACATTAACCAGCTTTCTTGAATTTAATAACCGTGCTTGTATCATCGATTCCGTGTCACTTATGTCATAATACTAGATTTATTTTGTTTTTTGGTTCAATAAATACCATCGTACGATAGTAACGCTCTTAATGAAAAACGAGTGCGCTGTTTAGTTTGGATAAACCAATTGAACTTTCTATCGAAAATTCTGTCTGTATCAAAAGAAAATATCCGCTTAAGAAAGACATAAATTTTCTATCCATTCAGAAGCTATTCATCAAAAACAGAATTGAGAACAAAAAAGTACTCTGACTTTGCTTGACAATATCTACTGACGTGTAAACAAATTTTCAATAAACATATGCATATTCTCCAATAAGTTATTGACGTCTGCCTAATTGTGCGGTTATGTGAGCTGTTGTTAATCAGGCGGGCCGTGAGAATCATCAGGCGAAGGGGAGCGGAAGGTTCCAATCTTAAGAGTTATGTAAACCCAGCTTATCTGAATCCGATGTCAAATGAGCGCGCAATAAGATGGACACTCTCACTTCCGTTACACCAACATTCTCAGACTTTGCTAAGATAGATTACGTTCGATATACAACGTAATAGTAACGATTAATCTCATTGATTAAATAATTGTTGTCTTATCATTACCAAATTGGGTTGGCATTTGTAACATGATGCAATAATCCTGCATGCATGTTGGCACATATTAATATGCAGTAAAACAATTTTTGCCCGTGCATATCATATCGTGTTACCCAAATCCTTTGTTTCGGAGATATTACGGAGTTGGCGTAAACATACCAAATTTATGGGATTGTCAATCAAATGCGGTCCCTCCTGTGACACAATCTTTGGTAAATATTGTCCATAATATTTTCGTTACGAAAAAATTTTAGTTCATTCAGTTAGTCTAATATTCTTCTCAACCACTTTCACTATGTTGTAATCATCCACGATTTATCCCTTCTCTAGCTTATTGGTAGATTCACAAATACTGACAGATCGAAAGTCAATCTTATTCGACAATAATTGACAAGGTTTATAATTGTTAATATAGTTAAAGGGGTAACTAGCTCAATGCAATGTTTAATAATAACACTTTGCAACTTATTTTATGTTTAGCGTTTCAATTACAGATTTAAAGTAATAGTGCTCCGACATCCGTAATAACAAAGACTATATAACTCATTACATATTATTGATAGCGTCTCTCCCCTTATGCAGCAATACAATCTCTGCGGGGGACAAATTTAAAACCGGCGGAGCACTCATTGCATGTTCAGAGGAATGCCTGACTATGCACAGTATCCCTTTAGTATAGAGTTGACATTTCCGTCGATTACACAAGATATGGCGCATTTCTAGTTGACAGAATTAAGTAATATGCATTACTTGAATTACTAAAATTGTCTTTGTGGCTGTTAAGATAAGAACTATAATAACAATCATTAGCCAATAAAATTAACTTTATTATTATAGTATTAAAAACTAAGTTATCAATATTACCGTTCTTAAACATTTTATCTTTGTATTGTCTGCATTCCAAATGAAATCGAATAATAAAATCGGGTGCCAAAGCTCATTATTTAGCTATTGTCTGCTGATATAAACATTTAGAGCGAGAACATTTATTGGCTTCGGAATGACAGTATTTAATGCATGTTTATAGAAACGTAAGGAAGGAATTGACTGTACATTACTTTGTGGGTTAAACTTTACTACTTTACGCTAACTTGGATAGAAATCCATGAAAGCAGTTTTTTAGAGTATCTGTCAGATGACCATCGTAGATAAGAACATGACAATGAGACAATACTAAATGTTAATATTAAGATTACTACACCTATTTTCATATAAATGTTTATGGCGTTTTAGTTTACCTGTCTATCACAACAAGCATTCTGCATCACATGAATGCTGCAGGGCTTCGTTTTTGTTTCATGAAATTAATTTTAACAATCATTGTTCCGTGACAACATTAACCGAAAATAAGCTAAACAATAGTATTTACGATTACATAATTGCAACAATTGGCAACGTGCATACGGCTAGGAATATGACCTGCAGAGTGCCACAAATATTAATGTATTGTCGACTGAGAGAGATTGAAAGAGGCATTGGAGCACGTCAAATATTGTTCTTTGTTGAGACCACGGTAATACGATATTGTCAAATTGAACGATATGACATCAAGCTAATTGTTCGAACATAAGAACAATAGCTATGCCAGAACCATCTGGTATTTGCTTATAAATATGGCCTTTCTATCTGCTCTTTTCATCATCGCCTAGCGAGCTGAACAACACATAAAATCATATAAATTGTTCAAAGCACACAAGTCCAAAATCCAAACAGTTCAAACGACTTCACACGAATTCAAAAAATAGTTCAAAGCACACAAATCCAAAATTCAAACAATTCGAACGACTTCAAACAAATTCAAATAAATCCAAACGCCCCAAACAAATTCAAACAAATTCAAACAAATTTCAAACAATTCAAAAATTTGACATGGATGGAAATAACGCTCAGAACGATATCCTCGCCGCTATCATGGAAACCCTTCAAAAGGTCAAGAATTACGGTTCCAATCCACATGACGGTCCAGCTGGCAGCAACTGTTCGATTATGTAGACTACGTCTCTAAAACAATCAACTGGATATTGAAGAAAGCTTACCAAATTTTATATTCTACTTCTCGATGTCTCCGAGGAGTTAATTATTGTTATCTTAATATTTAATATTTAACTAATTGAGCCTAATGCATGTCATGTAAAACAAATATTCACTATTTTTGTAATTAACTTGAAAGGTTTTTTTTACTATTACGATTATTTTAATAAACATATATTTGAAAAAAGACCATCTAAACTACATTTTGTATGAGTGTCATTATCCTAGCAATTGCTCATGTCAATGAAAAACAAAAATTGGCTCAAAAGATATCTATCGTAGACGAATTAATAAGCAATACGTAAAACTTTGACCCACTCCTCTTTACCAGATCAATCAACATTTCCCCCGACTCAACCTTTCTAACTGAAAAAAGCATCTTATTTATAGATGTCTTAGAACAACCAGTAAAATTGGCTGCCGAGAAAATTGATTGTAGAACCTGACATTAACAGTATCGATCTCGTGACCTCGATCAAAATTCCTACGTTCGTTATATTGCATAGCCAAGATTATATTCATTTCTGGTGACTTTACTCTATCCAAGTCTTATTCTCTCAAGGCAATATAATTTGACTACGCTAACAAATAAACTATTATTTAAAACAAAATATCATCAAGCACAGTCAAACTCTTTTAAATGCATCTCAAAAAATTCGGGGCGGAAAATTTCTTTATCTTAGAGTGACTTTATCTTATCGAGTTTGACTATTACTATGTATTTCTCCACCATTCATTGCTTAGAGTGATCGTACGTTTACCACGTACCAATATTCAACCAAGTTTTATAACAAACAAGTATTAACATTCACGTTTCAACAATAATGAGGATTCGATTTCGTAAAGCACCCGTTGATCATGATGTTTTTATTAAAGGACATGATACAATATATATTAAGAGTCTAAATGCATAAATCCTCTAAGTGCATACACCCTTTGAATGCATATGCAATCGATTTTTATAATCTTACATAATATTCTAAATGCATATCACGTGACGTATTATATCAATTTTTTTATGCCTTCTTGTCGATAACATTTGTCTTTTCCAAACAGTTCAACTTCCTCCAACATAGTCTCAAACTGTCATCAGTGGCAGAAGGATAATCCAGGCGGAAGTTGTTATTGAACCGCATCGAATATTGAAGGGGATTCAATTTTTTCTCAAACATTTGAATTATGTTTTGCATACTAGCCTGTTTTCTACTCTTAAGATTCGGCATCGCATAATTCAGTAATATAAAATGAGCCATTACGGTATGTTTGATGGTGGGAGAATAAATGTAAGACAAGAAACATTTCATGAATTAGATGACATGGATAAGTAACAATACATGTATACGCCGTTTTCGTTCTAAGAAGCGTAACCTTTATGTAACCAATTTCCAAAGACAAGACTTCATTTGATAGTAAATTAATAAGAAATTCGATGAGCTTACAGTGTTGCCGCATTGACTTTTGCCAAGCCAAAAAAAAGTGTGTTTTCGGAAATATGTTTTCACGCCTCCACCATAAAACCTTTCCAATTACTCCCCCCCCGACAGTTTATTTCCGAAAAATATTTTAAAGTTATCTTTTGTCGGTACAAGCAAGCAATGCGTAACGTGTTTTAATCTACAGTCCCCGGCACAAATAATGGCGGTGACAATCGTATTTAAAGTTTTTATAAAAATTCAACACAAAAATCGGTTATCTGTTATTATAGTGATATGTAAACGTATCATTACTTTTCTTATTTACTTGATATGTCAGGCATGATTAAAAATACCCTTGTCTTTGTATTTGCATTTCAATAATCTCAGTGAGATTTGGATTGACCATAAACTTATAATAACAGTCTCAAATCTACTATAAGATGTTCGCGCTTTTAGACTTGTTAATTAAAGTTTAGAAGATTACAAGTCGAAAAATATAATTTATTTTCAAAAGTATATGTCAAGCGTATACATAACGAACTTCGTCAGGTGAGTATCCAAAAGAAATTATGTTTGTCAGTGAGTATTCAAAGAATTTTATCAGATGAAAATTTACACAAATAGTAATAGTAAAATGGTGAGCATACACTGCTCCGCATAAAAAATAAACCTCATTTCATCTCAAATAAAATTTCGAATCGCTTCTGTCGACAAGTAAATGCCGTGTAAAGTCGCCCTCTTATAAAATTGCACTGGCGGACCCGAGACTGAAGGAGTTTGTGATAGAAATGCTGTCCGATCGTTGGAATAGAAAAATGAAATTCAATGAAATAAAATGAATAGAATAGAATAAAGAAAGTAGTATAGTTATAAGATTGAGCCCCAACTTTACTGCATGAAGCTAACCATTTGGAGCGAAAAATCAGCTTAATACGGACTAGCACAGAAAAATGATATGTTGACACCAAATGAGATCAGCTGACCTACGAAAACATGGAAGCAAAATTATAATAATGTTAAAAAAAATGATCATCTTCACCCGACACCGGGTTGTAGACAGTATTGCCAGGGAGGTAAGCTGGTGAGAGCACTCACAGTAACGCAACGTCCTCAAGAATAATCGCCTTCCGACAATTATTGGCAGTTAATCATTTATCTCTTTATAGTGATAAAACAAAAGATGTTAAACAGTTCTGAAATCGCTAGTGAACGAAATCTTATTATCCTTCGAGATAATAAGCTCTTACACGTAATGCTCTAACACAAGTGCACTAAACAAACATCTCTGGTAATCGTATCGACAGAGTCGGGAAGCCTCTATTTGATAAAAGTGATCGATAGTTGTTCATCGATTTACTCTGGCTTGGCAAATATGGTTGCTATTTAATTGCGAAACGCGCGTTATATTTACCCTTGTCCCACTTATACTATTAGTCTAATCCCGCTAATAGTAATCGATGTTAAATAGTAAGCCTTTGCAGTCATTTCAAAATGATCATGAATTACTATAAAACGTTAAGTTCTTTTTTATTCCAAAAACAAAAAAGTTGCGGGGGGCTACGTTTATGGTTAAACCAAGTTTTATTATTAATGAAAACTCAAATCTATAACTTGTAGCTTGTTTGGTCGTCGTTACATAATGTGATATCTTAACATCTTTTATTGGTTAGTACCTACCATCAGTGTTTTCTTTAATTGTTTTATTGATTGTATCAAATATATAAAAATTATGTAGCCTGCATATAGTTTAACCAATTATGGCTTTTTCGTTAAAATAAATTTATGATATAGCTAGTCGACTCACCAATCAGGGCAGGGCAATGTGCTTTCACATCCCCAATCTTGGCAATACCTTAACGAACGAATAGATTGTACACAAATGAATGGACAGCTTTATTAGTAACAAGAATCGCTTTACAACCTTTTCCCAACACAGGCGAGAATAGATCTTATGTATGACAGCTCGTTGACGCTCAAATGCTTTGTTCACCAAGCAACGCAATATAATAATAAACAAATTGTATAAATATGTTATAAGAGTATTCCCCCAATGGCCATAGAACGATTTTTTCGACTGAGCTTGGATCTTAGTCAATAACACAGAACAATTTCCTTGACTGAGCTTGGGTCTTAGTCGGTAATACAAGTGTCAAATTCTCACAACTTTGTCGCTTGGTTTTCTCGATCCCCCTAATCCGCATCTACTCTAAACTCAAAGACCTTCCTGATAATATCCAACAAATGACCAAGCTAATCTGTTTAACTTTTATTGCCTTCGCCATTATTGCACTTGCAACTGCCATTATGTCGATGCCACTCCCAGTCGATGAAAGGTAAATGTTATATCGAGATCAAAAATAGAAGAGAGAAAGGAAATTTTCAATGCTTCGAGTAATTGGTGAATCTCTTAATGCTACTACTAAGATTATAACTTACGTTTGTCTCGTACTCATCAAACTTTATAAAACCAAAAGTATCGCGCCGCAGGATCGCCACCGAGGGCATTGCCACATGTGGTGTCTTCCTTACGGTAATGGACCCATAGGAATAACAAATGACGTTATTCCAAAAACCGACAAATCTATTGATGATGCAAACTAATCACATATGCACAGTATTTTATGAAACGAGCAGCTGGGTATACTTGTAATAAAATACTTGATCTGTTCGAATGCATTGTAAATAAGATAAGTAATGTATATATGTGACCAATCTTATATTCAGGAAGAGAGAGTTTAAAGAATAAAACATGAGTTAGATTAGAGTTTTCAACAGTCGTTGTGAAGTTCCCGAAAAAACTTGTTGTACTCTAAAATACATATTAATGATTCGTTCCCTGGTAAACTATATCGGTATAGTTGTAAAACTGTTAATCCATATCGATTAGGAATATCGCTTCTTGTCCTTATAAGTTGAAATGCATTTTTGTCTCTAACAGAAAGAAATAATTCTCACCCCCCTTTAATTTAGCAATACGCTAATAAAAAGTGTAAGCACATTGCGAGGATCCCCAAAATCGCATTCACTATTACTATCGGCCACAAGTTACTATCAAAAAATAAATTTCTTTATTTTCAATAAACATACCTAACGTTAAATTTGTGGGGTTTGAACTAAAACCACGCGCCATTAGGCTTGGAATCTGCTCATTTCATCAGAAGTGACATTCAAATCTCCGGATCAATGAACATTGTATGTATCGCTGTCATAAGACACATCTGATCGACTAGTGTTTATTATCGCTTACACATAAGCTAGGCCAAAGTTGTCGAAGAAAGGTGTGATTAAACTACAATAATTCAAAAAAATGTAATTGTAACATTCAATGTATAGTATTGATAATCAAAACATTAATCGTAGGCTCATAACATTCGACAAATTGTGCAAACTGAAATCATAGTCGTATGTTTGTCATTAAGTTGTACTGTATGACTAGCTCAAAACTGACAATTCGTCAAATGTTAACGTCAATAAAATTGATTTTCAAACGACAATAGAATACATAGTAGTATGACGACGATGAACTACCTGCCAGAGGCAGTTAACAAAGACCTTCTAGTTTTTCTAACAATTCCATTCTCCCACGTGCAACAACCAATGGTCATTTTCCTTCTTGAGTCGATTTGCTTGACAAAATCAAAGCAAGCGTTTGAATCGCCTAATTAACAAATATCAATTGCATCATGAGTAAGACAAGTAGCTGCTCACTAATTAGATATTAACATACTTTCTCATAGATATTGCTGAATCCTGCACTTTTGTTATCTACTTCTATCCATGGTATGTTGCATCTGTCCAAAGCCAAATGTGATTATGATATCAAGAAGCACCATTAGAGTTTGAAACAGCATCAAATGACATTTTTCTTAAACACACATAACCTACTCACATCCTAAATGTCAATAGTTAATAAATATTTCTTATTTTCAGTCAACCGTTTGACAAACTGTGGGGAGGAGAGAACGTAAATACACCACGATCTTTCATCCAGTTTAGGCCTTGCGTTTGATGTCTCATTAGAACTGACTAGCAGATTTACAAGGTTGGAGGATGGTATAAGCTGAATTGTAACTATCACAATAACATCTCTTAAATTTCTCATCCTAACTATTGTACGGACGAATTTTCCTGATCACGAAAATGAAGCAGAAGACCGGGAAGGTTTAAGAAATGATGGGAGAGAAAAAGTAAAAAACATTTTTAACTCCATTTCCTCCGTTTATGTCGATAACATAAATAGCTTACTGTAAGGCTTCGGTTATGGCAATTCGTCGAATTGTTTGTTCTTAAGGAATATTTGTATGAAAATTAATTAATTTACAAAAGCAAATAATTACGCATGTGCCAATTATACTTGCAATCACATTCTACGTCACTGACACAAACACAAGATTTGATTTATATTACAGTATTAGTAATAATGTTTATGTTTGTTGACAATAAGGAAATATTGCTTACGTTCCTGTATTACTATTCCTAAGTCTCTCGTTCCATCTGGGATAATTTCATTTGTGCAATGACAATTAATAAAAAAAACGTGCCGCGTCCTCTTCACCAAACTTTTTTCTCAACGCACGCTCAACGCATTCCGTCAAGACTACGCAATCTAGATGGTTTGTTTTAAGATGAGTTCTCAAAGACGAGTGTTCTTACTGAGATTCTGACTGAGGTTTTAGTTTGTTTAGCTACCAGTCGATCCAATAGGGAAATCGAGCTTGCAAAAAATAAAACTATACCACACCAAAAATAATCTATCGATATTATAGGTGTTTACAATAAAATTATTTTGCACGTATAATATAAGTAATTACGCTATGCCATAATCCACAAAATACTGATGCTAGAATGCAAGCTCTGCTTTCTGGTAAAGTATTCAAGTACATGTCATTGAATAATAAATAATTCATACTTGAATGCGTAATTTTACCTCGCAATGAGAAAAAGTATAATATTTCTTATTATATAATAAATATATTAAAATAACAGGGATTCGTTATTCACATCGTTACATCATGAATTCACGTACATCACAATAGTTCTGCCCCTTAAATCTGGATTAACCAATTATATTCTTCTTCCTAAAAAAAGTTGGTTCATTTCGACTACGTTCGTTCAAAGCGGATAATCTCCAAGTACCAAATACTCAAAGCTAATGGAATGTAATGTTCTAAACTTTGCAATTTTCCATCGCTTGAAATTACACACCCTAAAGATTGATTTGGGACGTGGTGATGACATTGTCGAACTAGCGTATACTGTCACAAAACTGGAGTCGTCATTATAGTATCATTAATTGATCTAATAAATACTAAATGTTTTACATTACAGCACACCCTCTTTCAAAATGAATAATGTCCTGACTCTCACTACACACTTTGATCTAAAGGTGACACCAGTCTTAATTTAGCTATACAATATTGGCTCAGACAAATTTATCGGAGCAAACCTCCCGCCTTTCAACATTAACAATGTCTCAAGTACCTAAATATTCGCACAAAGAATGGCTAGAGACAAGCATTCGAGATGGTTCAATTTTTTGCTGTCCAGAAAGTGACATTAAATTAGACGACAAACCTATTGGTCTTGGTGCATCTGGTGCAGTATATAAGGGAACCGTAAATTCAATCCAAGACAACGTTCTTTCCTCCGGAATGAATGTTGCGGTGAAGACTTTGTTACCAGATAATCAATGCTATTGTGAAGAAGATTTGTACCAACAGTTTGTCGAAGAGGTAGCCTATTAACTTTCCGTTATGCTTGCCACATTCATATTTGTGTATGCTTTAACTTTGAATGATGTTAGTTAAAACACCACAAGAATGCGAACGATCATAACAACATTCTTCGCTTTTATGGCTTGTATAAAGGTACCTTGAATCGATGGTATCCTGTTAACTTGACTACAAATCGTAACATCTTATTTAATGCATATAGATAAATATGATAACCATCATCTGATCTTCTCCCTGGCTGACAGAGGAAGTTTACATGAGTACCTAAAGAAAAAGTTCATCGATTTAACTTGGGAAGACAAATACAAACTGAGCTTAGGAATTACCGATGGACTCAAATATTTACATAAACTTGATATTGTTCACAAAGATTTGGTATTTATCGCACACGCTGTTTGTATCGTCTGAACTTACGTTACGTTAAACTGACGGGGCATACCGTTTCCTTCTCTAGTCATCGAATAAAATTCTTATCGATTCTCGAGGTGATGCAAAGATAACCGATTTTGGATTATCAAGAGTGTTGAAACAAGCCATGTCCAAATCTAGTGGAGATGGCGCTCTCGCATACAAAGATCCGGCATCTTTCAAGAACATGTCATATCAAGTTGGAAAAAAATCCGATATATTTAGTCTCGGTGTAATACTATGGGAAGTATCCAGCGGAAAAGTTCCATGCGGAGGACGTACTGCAGCTGTTGACGTTATTTTGTATAGGCTTGAGGGCTCTCGTGATCCCCCATTTTCTGAAACGCCGGAAGTATATATTGATTTGTATTCAGAATGTTGGCGTGAAGACCCCAATAAGCGGCCCTTTTGTGAAAGTGTTTATAAGAGGTTGAAGTCTTGTGAAGAAGTGGATCATTTCAACAAATCGTTGAAGATCAATCCAAATGATGTATGGGCGTTGAAAAATAGGGGACATGTCTATTTTGATTTAGAGCAGTACGACAGGTCACTGAATGATTTTACCAAATCGTTGGAGATTGAACCAAATGACGCATATGCATTGAGTCGAAGAGGAGTTCTCTATATGAATTTACAACAATACGACAATGCACTGAACGATCTCAACAAATCACTGGGTATTGAACCAAATGACGCATACGCATTGAGTCGAAAAGGAGCTCTCTACCTAAATCTACAACAACACGACAATGCACTGAACAATCTCAACAAATCATTGGAGATTGAACCAAATGGCGCATACGCATTGAGTCGAAGAGGAGCTGTTTATCAATATCTAAAACAATACAACACTTCACTGAATGATTTTACCAAATCATTGGAGATTGAACCAAATGACACGTATGCATTGAGTCGAAGAGGCGCTGTCTATCGACATCTGAAGCAATACGACAATGCACTGAATGATCTCAATAAATCGTTGGAGATTGAACCAAGCCATGCATATACATTGAGTCGAAGAGGCGCTGTCTATCGATATCTAAAGCAATACGACAATGCACTGAACGATCTCAACAAAGCGTTGGAGATTAAACCGAATGACGCGTTTGCATTGAGTCGAAGAGGAGCTGTCTATCAACACCTGAAACAATACGACAATGCACTGAATGATCTCAACAAATCATTGGAGATTAAACCAAATGACGCATTTGCATTGAGTCAAAGAGGAGCTGTCTATCAATATCTAAAACAATACAACAATGCGCTGAACGATCTCAACAAATCATTGGGGATTAAACCAAATGACTCCTATGCATTGAGTCGAAGAGGCGCTGTCTATCGACATCTGAAACAATATGACAATGCAATGAACGATCTCAACAAATCGTTGGAGATTGAACCAAACGACTCATATGCATTGAGTCGAAGAGGAGCTGTCTATCAACATCTGAAACAATACAACAATTCACTGAACGATCTCAACAAATCGTTGGAGATTAAACCAAATGACGCATATACACTGAGTGAAAGGGGAGCTATCTATCGATATCTGAAACAATACAACAATTCACTGAATGATTTCAACAAAGCGTTAGAGATTGAACCAGACGACGCATATGCATTGAGTCGAAGAGGAACTGTCTATCGACATTTGAAACAATACGACAATGCACTAAATGATCTCAACAAAGCGTTGGAGATTAAGCCAAATGACGCATTTGCATTGAGTCGAAGAGGAGCTGTCTATCAACATCTGAAACAATACGACGATTCACTGAATGATCTCGACAAATCGTTGGAGATTAAACCAAATGACGCATTTACATTGAGAACAAAAGGAAAAGTTCATACGTTGTTTACGCATCGTGATATGGACGGTAGTGCAGATGAGTTGGATTATTAAAGTAGTTGTTTATTTACTTACTTATTTATTATAAAGCGTTTTACATTTATGTGTACAAAGTTTCAGCAATTAGAGCTGTTATTTGGAATCTGTGTGGTTGCTGCAAACCAAATTTTTTATGATATAAGGGTAATTCTTTTCGCTGACAATTATAGCTCATGTACGTCCACAAAATATTTTATTTATTTATTACCATATAAACGTTACTTGATATATAATTGTTGTGATAAGAAAATAAAGTCTCTTAAATTTCTCCTCGCTATTGTTAATACTGTTAATACTGCTTAATATTTTGATTAGATATCCTGATTATGATGAGTAAGATAACACACAAATCGCCAAGTTACACAACGATACATATATCTAAGCGCACAGAATATTTCTTAACAGTTATTCGAAAATGAATGACATAGTGGATGTAGTTAATTTATCTTCAAGCCTTTCCTCCGACTTTGAAAAATTCTATGAAAGCGGCAACTATACAGACATTTCAATTAATGTCGGAAAAGAACCAAACAACAAATTATTTCTTGCTCATACGGTCGTTTTGTGTGCAAGAAGTGCATTTTTCGAAAGCAAGTTAACCGAGTCACCTAATGCTATTCAACAGGCCGTGACATTCGAAGACGTGACGCCCGAATCTTTTGAATTTTGCTTAGGTAATACTGTACTTCGTGCTGTTTTGCAGTTATCGACAGATAGTTGTTTCAAAGAACGTTGCTTATTATTATGGAACTATTTTTTTTATAGATTTATTTACACGGGAAGAGTGAGTCACCGTTCCAGTGAGGTTATAAATTGGATTGGTCTTGTAGAAGCCGCTTGCAGATTTCAATTAGATGACCTTGCTATCACCGTCGGAGACTATCTGATTAATCAACAAAAGGAATGGATACAAAGTAACATTCTTGCAATTCATAAATGTGCTTCATCTTCATGCTTACTATACAAGCTGTTGGATTGTTGCAATCAAATGATATTGTCAACACCAGAGGTTATCTTTAAATCTGATGATTATCTCACTTTGCCAAAAGAGACCTTGATCACTCTTCTCAAACATGATGAGCTTAATATGAAAGAAATTGATATATGGATATCAGTAATAGAGTGGGTGACTAAGCAAGTTCCAGGACTCATAAATGATCCAGACAGTTGGTCTTCTGATGATGTTATCACCCTCAGGGCAATTATGTCTGATTTTATTCCTCACATAAGATTTTTAATATCCCATTGGAAGAGTTTAATAAGAAAATTGTTCCATATGATGAATTATTAACAAAAAAGTTACGACATGACATACTTCATTATCATATTGAAAAAGACTACAAACCAAATATTCCAATGTTATCACACAGGAAAGTTCAAGCAACTGATTATGATATGCCTAAAAGAAAGTATGAAACTCCTGCTATCAAACCTGATATTAAACCTAATATTAATTCTGTTGTCATCAATGAAGAACAAGCAGCATGGATATCACAGAAAATTATGGAATCAACACAACACCACAATGCTGTGAACGGCGATTTTGTAAAACGGCGATTTGATCATGTGATCGCTGCGGTACTGAGATAGAGTGATGATCATTT
>CAJVPI010000213.1:0-42180 GCA_910592345.1 Paraglomus brasilianum
ATTTTAGAAAAAATTTTTCTTAAAAAATTTATTTGCAATAATCTGAGGTATCTATCTTTTTGCACCGGACCATATTAACCAATCAGTTTTTGAGATAATCTACACGTTGCGTTGATCTCTGTCTAAACAGGCATAGTGTTGACGTTACATTTGTTATGCTTGAATTATATTCCAGCTTCACTTTCAAAATGGTAGAAACATGTTCTCTCAGACGATGAAGAAAGTGACGTTTTCTTAGGGGGCCTAATATTTTCAACGGCACAAAATTTGACATGTTCGCGATGTATAATAACTAGATATTAGGAAAAACCAAATATTATCGAGCATCAGAATCGGCACATAAAATAGGAACTGAAAAACTGGAACAGTTTTATTGCTTGGGGGCTCTTTCCTTTCCCCATTTTATAATCGCATTCTTGACTACATAATATCTGCGGACAGCTTCAACTTGCTTTGACGACCCTCCTGCAGTATCGATAACGATAATTGAGCAAAGCTAAATATCCGATCAATATACAGTACGTGTAAATTCCACAATGAAGGCAGAATGTGCCCACTTGATCGATAGCTTGCTGTCCTCTGTAGCATTACTCGATATACTTTAACCAGAAGATTTATTCATTATCATTGGCCATATATCTCAAACCTAACGAACAACAATGCCAAAATTATGAACAAAAATGAGAGACAGGTGACTCGAATATTCTGTATGCCTAATATCAAGTTTGCCAAGAGATTCCTTTTACCGGTTTCATATTATTAAAGGCTTTATTCAGCAAATCCGGTATTTATTAAACTGACATTGGCATTTATTATAAAAGTTGTACTGAACGTAAAGTACAACTATGCTGATCGACTGTCTAATTGTCGGTTTTCTTGAACAGTGCGTATTCCTCCGATATTTCTGGTGAGCACTGACTACGATAATGATGACTCCGACGAGAGTGAAAAGGCGGAATAGGAGTAATGAATGATAGAACCGGTTTATATTGGTAGATAAATTAATGTATGAGAAGCAGATGCGTACTGGCAAACTTTGAGATCCTGTCGCGTCCTAATTAATCGCGCAAGTCGAAAATGTGGAAAAAACATATCCCAGTTATTATTTCGAGATTCCTTTACTCAACCTTTTGTCAAGTATCATTTGCTTACTCGTTCGTAATAAAGAGCTAGTTAATTATAGACGCTATATTGGTTTATTATTCGAAAAGAACACATAGGAAAATTGTGTAGCCACATGATTTGTGCGATAAACTTCGTTGATTTTGTTTGTCCCCGTATGAGTAACAGATCATCTTTACTAACTTCTATGGCGTCATTATGGTTTCGTTTTAGTGTTGTTTGAATGGTCACTATCAATTTCCGCATTAGTAAAAGAAGAATTGCTTAATTTGGTTTGACAAATGTCACTGTCAGTTTTTATATTTAATACATTATTGACTATCTGCTTTTTGATAATGTGTTGCAGAAGGAATGATTATCATTTACACATTGTAATGGTAATTTGTAGTAACTGATACCGAGTCAGCTGCACCAATTCTTCATGATGTCATGATTCCCCAGATTAAGATACAGGGGCCTATGTTCAAGGTGGAGCCACCACCAAAAGACACAGGCAGTCTTGATGTACAATGGTTGCACGTAAAATCGCCATTTTCAGTACCTATTATAACTATTAATTAAATCAATGCTTTAATTAATTAATTCTAAAAATAGAAGGTAGCTAGTGAACGATAGAATGTATAGCTAACATCATCTTCATAATCAACATATTAGGTCCTTATTTATTATTATCAGAGTAGCTCTTTGGTACTCAATAATTATATTTTTATCGGAATAGTAAATAATTCGTATTCCGCCTCGGTAGCGTGACGTGCAAAACGCAGATTTTGCTATCGATCTTCTGTGTTGGCAGAATATGATTGCTAATTCATTGTCTACAAGCGCGTTTACTTTAATATACTGCAAGCTGTCGAGAGTAACAGTTTAATAAGCAACCGAGAATTGCGGGACATACAAGCCTTGAGTCAGTATTGAACTCAGTTAAAAGGTCACTAACTTGTTGTTTACAGATTTACCTTAGTAGAGATTTGACAGCCTTGCTTGAAGAAACTCAATCATAGGGTTGATGTACAATCGCTCTCTCATGGCAACACAATCGCTCTCTCATGGCAACGACTCGACACTACTCAGTTAAAATCTATGATTATTATAATAGTATATAACGTGTAGTGAACTGTATCTATCATTTTATAACATTATTGAAATATTTATCTACGTAATGGTAAAACTTTACCATAGATGTTATATTAAAATGCAATTTCTTATTTAACAACATATGTTTTTTTTCTTTGAATATGAAACATTTACATATGTTTTGACTAACAATATAATCAACAATGCAAAGCACTAGTACATACTCATACGTAGTAGTAGTGTAATAATTGTTTAAGCAAGTACCATGACCTCTGCCGAAACCAAACATGGAAAACTAAGAACAAAGAACTTCGACAAAATAAGTTGATTTGTGCGTTCATTTTTGTGATAAAATTTTTACCAGTTTTATTTTTATCAAGTTCCAAATCACTAAGCAGGCATGCAAAATGATCTATCTGATTAACTCTGGACTTGTTTATAACCGTCAAATATTAAAATTAATAACTATCTGTTTACTTGACAAAAGTATTCTATATTGTCGATGGTGGTTGTATCCCCGAAATTTGAAAAGAAAATTCTCTCAAGTTTTCAATCACAAGTACACTATCATATCAGTCTTAATTATTGTTTAGCTTGTGGCTTTGAGTTGTAAGCTTTCTCCTTTCCAACAATTCGAATGTTCTCGATTGCAAATTCCGTTATTACGTTGTTTGCAACTAGTAGATATAGACAACGTATAAAAATAAATCGCGTTTCATACAGTCTAAATATAACATGGGAGTTTAATTAATAATTTAGTCCAAGCAGTTTATGTGCTGCACATCGATATGTTTACCTCACGCGATAATTTAAAGTGGACAGTTCCGTATTATTAGTAAAGAGAGTCTTTGCAACGTCTAATAAACAAAAGATAAGACACGGATAGGCTTGATGCTGGTGTAAAGAATTTATTATGATCCCAAGATTATGATATATTTCGGTACTATGAAGGATATTTGCTCGTTTCTGAGACAACAAGCGGTCAATGCTCAATACGATACTATTATAACGAGTGGCTCTCGATATAAGAGATTTTCAATATAAGAAAGTAAATTTGTTGGGCCCGACTCACATTCTATATCAAGAGCCACTTGTACTATATTAATATTAATATTAAAACAATGATCATAATAAGCCATTCATACCTTGTATTAATACCTTCTTTTTTTTTTTTAGAAATTTAGGATGAAAACTACATATCGAACTGCCAGCATGCTATAATCATGCAAATTGAATTAATGTTAGAAACATATTGGTGAAGAAAGTGATCTGTATCATTATGTTTTCTTATGGGATAATATTTCATCTGACGTGTTCACACGATGTATAATAACTTGATATTAGGAAAAACCAATTATTAAGCGTCTCACTCTCGGTGAATCGAGCATCAGGATCGCACATAAAATATGAGCTGAAAAACTGGAACATTTATGTACATGTATTTATTGCTTAGCTGCTTTAACCATACAAGATCGATCCTAATGCCCGGTCGATCTACGGTCGCTCTTTTCCCTTTTCCCATTTTTATAGTCGCTTTAGGTTAAGATCGGATATTAGATCTTCTGGTAATCTGCGGACATCTTCAACTTGCTTGACGTGTTTGCCAACCCCACTCGCAGTACGATAACGAGAATTGAGCCAACCTTTAGAGCAAAGCTAAATATTTGATCAATATACAGTACGTATATTGACCTATAATATAAATCCCACAATAAAGGCAGAATATGTCCCACTTGATCGGTAGCATTATTCGATATACTCTAACCGGAGGATCCATTCATTGCCCATATTTCTTAAACCTGACGATGCAAAAATTATGAATATCAATGATGGTAACTCTAATATCACGTTTGTCAAGAGGTTCTTTTACCAGACCGAGGAGTGTGGATGGTAGTTTCATATTATTAATGGCTAGACATGCTCATTTAGCAAGTCTGGTATGTAAAATATTTATCAAAACTAAGATTCGCATTTGTAGAACTCAAGGTTGAAATAGAAAAACTTATATTGAACGTAAAGTACAACTAAAACAATCATTTATTATACATTCTAACATCTTACTATTGGTCAATACCATATACGGTTGGTTGCCGGTGAGACAAAAATGACAATCTTCTATGTACTTCTTCACTGCTTGGTCTGTTATCAGGCATTTCATCCCAGCATTCAGTATATAACGCAATGTAACCTTCGGGTGTCCCGACAACAGGATCATGGCGGACACCCTGAAATCTGAGCAGCTCTATCTCGGTTTCACGACAACCTTTGAATGGCATTTCTCCACTTGATATTTCCCACAAAAGCACGGCCAAGCTGAAAACATCAGATTTTGGTCCACGGGAGTAGGATATATTCTTCAAACTTAGTGGATCCATGTAGGCTGCTTTCCCCTTCCTATCGGAAGTGGGCATTATTTGAGTAATATCCCTTCCACAACCAAAATCAGCCAGTTTCGCAGTTTTATTAACCATGAGAATATTGGTGGAGCACTAGAAACGGTAACCACGATTCAAGGTCACTAAATAATAGAAGTATCAACCGACAGAGACAGTTGGAACCATACGCAATAAATACTATACCAGATCTTTATGTACTATTTGCCGCCCATGTAGAAATTTCAATGCGTTGGTAATATCCAAGCCTAACTTATATTTGTCTTCCCATTCCAGCGACGCGTAGTGTGTCGCCAAA
The DNA here is from genome assembly GCA_910592345.1 of Paraglomus brasilianum. Classification (NCBI taxonomy): domain Eukaryota; kingdom Fungi; phylum Glomeromycota; class Glomeromycetes; order Paraglomerales; family Paraglomeraceae; genus Paraglomus; species Paraglomus brasilianum. The sequence continues at coordinate 4,888 of CAJVPI010000213.1, forward strand.
TACGTGCGCAATGTTCCTTCAGCTGCATACTCAAGAAGCATACCATATTTACCGGCATTATCTGTCAGTATGAATTGATGCGATTATTAATGTGTTCTCAGATAGTAAAGGAAACAATGAAACTGGGAATCAGAAATACCCTTGCTCAAACCATATAATCGAATAATGTTTGGATGATTGTTCACAACACTGTGAAGTCTGAGCTAGCATATTATAAATGGGTCATTGTTATGTAACATTTCGTTAGGAGAACAAATCTGTAAAAGGTGACTTGTAACAAACCTCTTGAACGAATGCCTCATACAACTCCGAATCGGTATCATCGTTTCTAGGTACCAAGACTTTCAACGCGACTATGAGTCCCGACTGTCTTATCTTTCCTTTGCATACCACACCAAATCCACCGTGACCTATAATTACACGGTCCAAAATATCTGCTTCTTCATTATAGTGTGGTAGATACATCTGGCTGTTTTTCAAGTATTCCTTGGATGATGATATCATGGTGCTGTTACTTTCTGAAATGCCGGGCGTTCTTTGGTTGCTTTCTGAATATGTCTCTGACAGTTTAGTCATTAGCACAGACATGCTAGGAAATTCGTGACGAGCAGCCAGACGTATAGCAATATCAAGTTTGCAGAGAGATTCTACAATGTATTGCAACAGCGTGGAATCATCTACAGTCACAGATAATACCTGAATGCGAACGTAGATAAATCAAATTCAATATACTAATAATAATACAAAATAATCCTAATTAGTATCCTGAACTTACGATAGACCAACCTAAATCTTCATACCTGTCCTCCATCGTTTACAAAAAGTAATCCGTTACTGTCTTGAAGCGCACTAACATTAAATATTTCCGTCGTACTAATTCGGCCCGTATATACAAGAGCTTGGGACCCAACATCAACAAGGTGGATGAATCCGAACTTGGTAACAAGAAAGAAGAATCCGTACTCCTTACTGAATACACAATCGATAAAACAGTCTCCTGGCAAGAAATTTATTGGAATTTCATCACAGTATTTATCGGTACGGGATAATTGTGACGTTTCGATTGTGTTAAATATACGAAGCTGTTGATCGGTAAAATCATTCGTCAATATAATGCGACTGTATATGTAGACGTTTGTTCATAATCTTATTGCTTAATTTCTCACTCACACTTCCGGTATTAGAACTGGTACTTGATGCAACTGCGAACAACGGTTTGTTAACATTAATCCCGTTAACTTCTTCAGAAAATACGAAAAATGCAACTGCAGTTCCATCAAAGTCCCGACTAATTTTATGCCGCCTGTTCCACAACTGTATCTTGCCAACGTTTTCGTGATCCTATTGAAAAAAAAGCGCTCAATAAATAAACTCGTCAAATATTATGGGCAAATTTTGTTATTAGTAATCATTACCTCACCAATCTTAGTTCCAATAACAGCAGCCCACGCAAGATTTTCGCTAGCCACATAGTTGATGATCTGAGTGTATGCCAATGATTCATTTCTGTTAAATTCCTTCTTGGGTTTTATATAGTCAGCCTTCCAATAGTATATTGACCACTTCGTTACGATTACTAAAGTGGTGTTGTTAAGCCACTTCCAATATTCCAGTGCGTCATCCAACGTATGATCTCCAGTTTTAGTTTTGGTAATGCAACTAAAGATTTGGATTACTTTGTTTGCTGGTGAATATGAAGATAGACAATATCGATTTTGAATACAAGTATGCGACAATTAAATCGACTCAACAATATTCAATACATTTACATTGCAGAGCTATGAACTGTCCGTCGTCGCTCAGAATCACTCGCTGAGCACTAATAGCATGTCTCTTCACGTTGTCTGTGTCCTGAAGATCTATTATTATCGCCTTGGTTTTTCCTTGTTCTTTGTTGGATACGACGATAAAGCGGTCTGATGCAAGGTTACAGGTTTCAGAACGAATGTATTCGTCGTCTATAGCGTAATTAGATAACTGCAGAGCAGCATATGCTAATCATATAAACATACAATTATACGATGAATTTTACGAAAGGTTGAAATGCTACATTTATCCAACCTCGAGTCTCTCTTGTAGAGTTATGGGTATCACTTCGTTTGTAGCTGTAGTCATATCGAAGTTTCAGGTAAAAAACGATAATCAAAGATTGCTTTATTTAGCCGTTCAGGGTTATTGTTACACCAATCAAAGTAAACAGGGGTAGTAGTAGGTGGTCGCGCATTCATAAATACTGTAAACAAATACTATGCATGTACAGAGAATGATAGTGAAATATACTGGAGTTGATCTACTTTCTGGGCTTAATTATGATGTTAATGTCTATCCTGGAGCTTAACTATTAACGCCTTATATTTATAAGATGAGTCCTTGAACGCATATAATTTATAACATTCTCCAATTATGACATCACATGACGCGTAAAATCACCAAAAATTTTAGATAAAAAAACCCCCAGAATTTGTCTTTATATTGATTATCTCTCACAAATGCGACACTGTATTTGTTTCCAAAGAGAGCGCTCCTCTGCATCCAAACTGTACTATCCAGTACGACATGTAAGTAAGACCACTCGCAATTGGCAACGCTTACAACGACACTGACTCAGTAGTCGACACCCTCTCTTCAACCTCACGTCCGAATAGTACCTTCCTTCGTCTCCTCTAATCTCCTCTACTGTTAAAAAAGTCACATGAAACTTCGAACCGAATGGCACGAAGAACCATCTCCCCACAACACTTTTATCAGAATAGAATTTTGGATCAGTATGCATCTCAGTCAGCAAAAACTATAACGCTTCGTCAGCTAGCGTTTTTCGGAAGGAACCTAAACGAAGATAAATTAATACAAAGTGGCAACTATGTGAGAAAAGAACTCCCCGTGAGGCTTGCTCACAGAATACGTGACTTTCAAAATCTTCCATTCATAGTTGGTACCAACTCTTACATTTCCACTGTTTATGAGTTATATTGGTCGGCATTTGATCGACTACGTAGTATTCCTGAAATAAAAACTATCGAGGACAACCATATGTTTTGTGAGACATTGAAGGGCCTTCTACGCGAACATCTTGTTGCACTTCCGCAATTGGCAAGAGGAATGATGGAATGCTCTAATCACATATCGCAAGGGTTAATAGATAGGTTTATGTATACTATGCTACGTTCTCGCATATCTAGAAGAGTGTTGGCTGAGCAGCAGATTGCTTTGACCGCGAACTGGAACAAGTATGGACATAGTGGATTCTATTCCGATGGGCGTATTGGTGTTGTTAATACGAAATGTAATGCAAGGGACACAGTGGAGAGATGTGCGACCGTGACAAGAGATGCATACCGTACTTACTATGGAGTCGAACCTCCCGAAGTTGTGTTTGATGGCCGTGAGAATGTCGTGTTTACGTATATTCCAGATCATATAGAGTATGTCCTGTATGAGCTGTTGAAGAATTCTATTAGGGGAGTCATTGAAACACATTCTTCAGAGGTTGTTAATAATGTGATGGAGGCCACGAAATCGGATGTAAAAGTCCCGGAGGCTACGCAGGATACCAACGAAACAGAAGAAATAGAAGCTAATCCTTCATCTGCCCAACCGTCTTCTCGTCCTCACTTTGCACATGAAAAGATCCCTCATTCGCGTCCACTTGCGCCCTCCTCTACTTCGGCATCCAAAACATCGCCCTATCCACATATAAGCGTGACAGTTTCGTCATCCCCTACCGATATATATTTCCGTATCTCGGACCAAGGAGGTGGAATTCCTGAATCCATATATCCACATATCTGGTCTTTTCCTTCTTTGAAATTCAACAAATTCACCAATCTCGACAAAGTATCTCAGATGGCTGCTACGTTGAGAGAAAGACAGGAGGAGATTATTCCACCGATGTTGAAATTAGGCATTGGTTTGCCTATGAGCAAAGTTTACTGCGAGTATTGGGGCGGAGGCTTGATAGTGTTTAGTATGGATGGGTATGGGACGGATGCCTATATTAAGATTACAAGATTGGGAAACAAGGAAGAAAATTTAGTGTAAGTTGGAATGGACAAAGTATGTCAACCTAATAACAGACTCAGCATCGACAACCTTGGTATCATACGGCGATAATGGGATTTGACAATGATGCGATCCTGACATCATTTGGTCTATTATAACAAAGGAGTTATTTAAAAAGAAACGTATCTCTCTTTCGATCTTTCTTTGGATATTCAAATATTAACCCTCTGCCGTAACAGAGATACCATTTTATTTACTTAATATCATTATAATGTAAAATAAATATAAAGGTTTGTACCAATTTCTATACCCACCACCTTTCGCTTTGTCTTGTAATTACGATCGTAACCTGTCGATATCATCTATGGGATATTGCACACCTCTACTCTACGTTCTCTTAATCATAACACGGCTTCTGTTTGCCTTCCTCTCCTATTTCAATAGATTTACTTAATTAATAATTTACTACATTCGTATAAATAGAGTCACCTATCTTCCATTTATCTGATAAGAACTTAGGGTTTGTGTGTTTTACAAAATGCTCTCTCCATTTAATAACGAAAGATTCTAAATTGGGCCAATGATCTCTTTTGTCAGCTAAGTCATGTCTCGTCTCATCAAATATTTCTCTGCCATTCTCAGTAACCACGACGCTTTGACGATTTCTCATTAGTTCACTCACAACGAATTTTCCGTGCTCGATAAACTCGTCTGATAATCGATAATCAAGCAATTGGACAGCTATCTCAAGAACAGAGTCAGGAATATCAGACATGTCATCCAAACGTCGAATAGTAATTGAGCTATGTGCTATGTCTGCATTATCATGACGAGGCGATAACGAGTCGCGTTCCATTTGGTTCCACCATTGAAGGACGATGCTCTCCAACTCTTTTATTCTTTCTCTCGGAATAAGCTTTACGTTCCTCTTAGTATCGCTCACAGTAATGTTCACCAAGTCTTTGCAACTTTGCCTATGCCTTAACAGTGCGGACGCGGCCTTTTTCACCTTTCTGTTATGTGGAAGAGGAATTCTTCCTCTCCCATTCAGCGAAATATTATATTCAGCGGATATTTTTTGTTTGAACTCGAATGCATTACTTTCGTATAGTGTATGACAGGCCTTACACATTGGAAGTACATCGTGACTCTATAAAAGAGAGGGAAATATAATATTAGTACCTATATATCGAAATAGGTTACTCTATTTGTCGCTAGTCCTTACCGCATGAGACTTAATGGCAGTTGGCATATATTTTCTGTACATTTCCGGGACTGTAAAGGGAAATAACATACAGACTCGCATTGGAATAAATTGTGATTCAGGATTAACCATCATCTTAGCGGCTTCTATTGCAATCGAATTAAAGTTTATTTTTGTTAATAATCCCACCTACCGACATGGTGCATAGTCAAATCCTGACTGGCTCCACAACACACACAGATATTCATCTTCTCTTCTAGATGATACCTATCTCCGTGATGACCAAGTCCTTTGGGTTGGAATTTCAATCCAATGGAATCATCACTTAGCTGTTTAGCCAATCCTCTGGTGAGGTACCATTGAGCCTTCTTGCTAGGCGCGAAAAAACAAACCGATATTTCACTATTTATATACCAAGGAGAAGCATTGGTTCATTATTTAACATACTAGTTGCATCTGAACATCAGATGTCCTTCCTTGGAGAACACCTTCCAGTTTTCATAGATTGTTTTGGTCTTTACTGGAAGTCCTCTATAACGAGAACTGCTTTTCTCCTCATCCAAGAGATTTGCTTCGATGTGATCCTTTTTGTACAATTTGTTACAATCCAAGGATTCACCCATCGTAAACGTGAACCTTGTTTTTAAAGCAAGAAACCGAAAACGAATGACCAAAAATGCCAGTTTCAGCAAATAAAACATCGAGTTTACAGACTGATTATCAAAATCTCTGACAAAAAATTTTATTATAAATGGCCAAAGGATGATCAGGAATGTTCTCTATCTCTTGTACGGCACATGAACGCTGAGGGAGTTTTCATGCCTTTAATGCGAAAACACCGCCTGTCGCAGAGCGTTTTGCTCCTAGAGAGGATTGTGCCTCATTGAATTTGCTGTACATATAATAACAGTGGCGTCATAGTGCATAAGGAACTAGAGCTTAGATGCTTTATTAGCCTTCCTTCTGTCTCTAACAACCACTACATTGACAACACTAAACACTATTCCAAAGGTACTTGTGTAATTATATCTTTTATACGCCTAAGAATTATTTCGCTATCACATTGGATAGAGTCCGGAACGTATGGCGGTGATATATGTGCTCTGTCCATTATATGAATATCAGGGTCTTCAGGCGTATGTGTAATTTGGATTCTATTCTAAAGGGGGGGGGGTTTCGATTAGGAAAACACAAGGTTATTTAAAGCATTGGCTTTCTTTTCACTAACCTTAGTAAATGTAGATATTAGTTTCTCTTTTCGCTGCTGAATTTTTTCTGAATTTTGAAAATAGCCTTTCGCCTCATCGGATATGACAGAGTCAAGAACTGTCTGCGAAAGACGATCGTCTCCGTCTTGAACTAAAAAGTTATAGAATCAATAAGTCAGTTTTATAATAAATAGAATCAGAAACGAGCTCAGCTTTTCCAACTTTGTAATGCCGCAACAGCGTGACGCATGATTACTGAGAGCTTGTATTTTGGAGGAAGAGTTTCCTTGTCCATGGATTTACTTTCCAACTGTCGAGAATTTCGGGGAACATTAGCACTGTAATTGACACATTGCAGTCACTGAATTCTGCTCACCCTCAGTAGAAAAATTGTATGTGTGATTGGGTCAACATTGTACAAATAGCCGTCGATTTCTTCTCCACTTGCAAGCCTTACTGTGGTCCGTTGACCCAACTCACGTTCTATCTGATCGACTGTAAATCCGTATACCGGCTGTATTGCATCGAGCGACATTATGATCAATGCGTTGAAAACTCAGAACGTGATTTCGACTAAAATGTTCATCACGCTAACCAACCAATCATGATAGGATGTAAGATGTTTATGAGCAAAACACTTGGTGCGTAGCATGCGTTCTTCCCGGAATTGCAATGCAACCTTTTAATAAATACTATCCGCCAGATTGGGATCCGAGCCAGGCTAGTACAGTTCTCTTAATACTAGATCTATTAAAAAAGCTTGTATAGGTACTTATCTACGGCTGGCTGTAGGGCTCGGTGAACAAATTTGTGGGGAAACATCCACTTGGCGACAGAGCCCGGAAGATAGATCAGGGCATTTTAATCGTCAGGTTTGTTTTATTTTACCCTATTGCTGTTCCCTTCTTGTCGTGTTTTTTCTGGTTGTTAACCTAAGTTGCGGGGCTTGGCGCTATGATGTCAACGTATCGTACTCAAGATTCGAATTACCATTTAACATCTGGTGTGAAGGTTGTGAAAACCATATTGGCAAAGGTAAATTGTTAATTGACGTATTTCTGGTCAATCAATTCCAGCAATTGCGCTCACATTTTACTGTCACGTCTGTTCAGGGGTTCGCTATAATGCAGAGAAGAAGAAAGCTGGGAACTATTACAGTACGCCAATATGGAGTTTCCGTATGAAATGTCACTTGTGTGATAATTGGTTTGAAATCCAAACGGATCCAAAGGTATTATAGATTGTAATTATTCTTGATTTCACTTTTATATGGGTATGCATCTAACATAAACCAACTTGTTTATAGAATGCGGAATACGTAGTGGTGTCGGGAGCGCGACGGAAAGAAGAAGAGTGGGATCCAGAGGATACGGGGACAATAAAACTGAAAGGTGATTAGTATTTTCTAGTTCGTGCAGCATTCGTCTGACAATCCGTAACTAAATTGTTCTGATCTGTATGCAGATGACGATGAGGCACGAAAACTTGCAGAAGATGCTTTTTATAAATTAGAACACGCAGTCAAGGACGAGCAGAAGCATGCTGCAGCCGTTCCTGCGCTGACACAGTTGCAAGTATGCGTTATGAGACAAAAACACTCGAGGAGATATATTCAATTGGAGAGATTGACTGAAATTTAATTTTATTGATGACAGCGTTTGAACGAGCGGCAGTGGGCCGACCCATATACCCTTTCACAGAAAATGCGCAAAATATTCAGAGCAAGTATTGGAAGCATCGGTTTGGGCTTACGCTGTTCGGTTGTATTGACAGGAATTGTCGAATTTATTAGAATGATAAGAAAGTGCGGGAAGTACAGAATCGGCAAGATGAGGAAATACTTGATCGAAATGGGTTATCGATAGCTTTGTTGCCTGAATCACATGATGACATCATAAAAGCAAAAACTACACAATTTTTAGGTGTTTTCCATTACCTCAATTTATTGGACCATTATTTGTTTGTTTGTGAGACCTCAGAATTAATACCACTCAACTCTTTTATGATTCAGACCCTGTACTAGAACAAGCGCAAAAGCGAAAGCTGGAAGTAACAGCATCGTCAATATTCGAACCACGTTCTTCACGAAAAGAATCCAAGAAAACAAAAGTGTCGGCGCTGGCGGCTAAAGACAAGATTGCCCAGCTTTCCGCAATGGCCAAAGTTAATACAAAGTTGAAAATCGATCCGTTTTTGAGGAGTGACACTGTGGTCAGTAAACCAAATAACGTAGGAAGCGTGTTGGGTATAGTAAAAAGAAAGAATGCAATTAATCATGCCGAAGCTAGTGGCAGCAGCGAGTGGGAAAATATGGAAGAGGAAGTAGACGAACCGATCGATGAAGTCATGAAAAATATTTTGCACAGTCAACGGGAAAGGGCCGCAGACGGTAATTGTATATTATTCGTTTTATTCGTATATGCAATACAACCGCTGATTGACTGTCTGATTATCGGTTCTCTTGAGCAGTGCGTATTCCTTCGATATCACTGGTGAGCACTGACTACGATAATGACGACTCTGAAGAAAGTGAGGAGACAGAAGAGGGGTAATGAACGATAGAACTGGTTTATATTGGTAGATAAATTAATTTATGAGAAGCAATTGCGTACTGGCAAACTTTGAGATACTTGTCGCCTCTTAATTAATAGCAAGTCGAAATGAGGAAGAAACATTTCCCAGTTATTATTTCGAGATTCTTTACTCAATCTTTTGTCAAGTGTCATTTGCTTACTCGTTCATAATAAGTAATATTAAGAGCTAGTTAATTATAGACGCCATTGGTTTATTATTTGTAAAGAGCGTAATATAATGTCGTTTAGAAGTCAATCTTAACAACAATTTAACGGCACGCTATTTGCATGTTTATTCGGCTGGTGGTTCTCCGAGATGGAATAATGGCTTTCCGGCCTTATGACTGATATATGCAAGAGAATATTTGTGAGCGTTAATATCAGAATAAACGAATTCATACATTGTTACTTACTATTGCCATGCACCGGCTGTTCCAATGAAGAATCGTAAGATTGCATAGTATGGAATAAGGAGGAAAAGTTAAAAGACGGTAGCAACAGATCTAACGACACAACCGCTTTGTCTGATGGTATACGTACCAATAAATGGAAGAGAGAACCCAGTCCCAGTATAGAGGATGAACTTTACAGCAAAAGCACCTTTGTTTGCAGTACTGAAAGGAAGGTGCTAGAGAAACCCACATACAGTGAAAGTTCAGAAGCCTATGGTCGGTATTCCAAGTTCTATACTTGATGACAATATATACTCACAGAACCATTTTCATTTTCCCAGTGATAATACGACCCACGTACGGGACGTGCGAATGCACGCGCACGAATGGCCGAACGATTGAAGAGTGCGCTGTTCATTTATTCTGAGTCAACCGAAATTGGTCTTATAATACTAATACCCGTCTGAATTTTTCGGCGAAGAATAAATTATCACATCTATATGGGGCGGCACAACCGAAATGTGTGACAGGTTATGCCGATGATGTGGTACAACTGTCAATTGATCTGACTAACTCTGCCTCATCAACAAACCTCGTGTTTGCTTAAATAATAATAAGCATAATAATAATAATAATATCTCCTTTGTTTAGTCGAAGCAAATATTTTTCTCTCAATCAAAACTTCTCTTTCCACTTTCACCATACGAAACTCTTTTAACGTTCATATAATAATAAGTACCTTTAAAATTAAAGTTTATAACAGTTACACAGCTTGTGATTATTGAACAATATGGAAGTCGAGAATACAGAAAATACTCGACAGGTTTGTCAATTATGCACCTGTTCGGGTGAACTTTATTTTGAGAAAATTTTTAAGTTTTATTAAAGTTTATCGATAATGTTTACCGTTATTTAGTTTATGATAATTTTTACATAGTTCATCAATAATATAAGTTATCTGCTATTAAAGAGGTTTTTTTTGTTTATGCAAATTTTTTAATGTTTTATTATACGTGCTATTCCCTGGGCCTCGACAGCAATAGTGTTGTAAGCTAGCTTGAGGAGAGTTGACATGGTGGAGGTAAAAGGGGAGAAATTGTGTGGGGAATAGGGGAATATGGAAATTGGAGTTGTACGATCTTTTTCTAGCATGTTCCAGGACATTCAGTCATTCGCGTAATGAGTAACTGTCGAGACTTACTAAAAAATAGTAGCTTATTCGTAATAAACCAAGATAACTTTGTTTCCTATTAACGTTAAAGCTTTATTTCCATTTCATTATTCTGTTCGTAATTTCTGGAAATAACGATAATGATGTCACCAGAGTTTTAGTTTTCTTTTTTTCATTGGCTCAGCCAAAATGCCTTGCATATTGTCACCCTTCAGCCAATAGGCATGTATTTATCTGAAACGCCATCAAACTTTTTTTTTTCCTCAACTTTATTGCTATTTCTTAAACATTAACGCGTCAAATCACATGTAAGTACCATTCTGAGATTTACAAGTGGCAGAACCCCATTCGTGGAGGAAACCAGTCACAGTATTGTTTTGGTATAGAAGGGACGCCTTTCATCACTAACTTGACAATTTGTTTTTTCACCGCTAGATCACAATAATGTCTATGTCTACCAATGTCCATTACCAAGTCAATGATGGCCGTGCAGTATCTAGAGTCGAACTTTCGAAAGGAAATGGCCTTATCGACTTACGCGATTCAATCAAGGAAAAAGAATTACTTAACGTGGCTAGCAGTACCCTGAAGCTTTTCGTAACGCCTGGAAATACGGGTCGTTTTGAACTTGATGGACCTCTGTTTCAAAAGTACAATAAGAAATTTGAAGACTTAATACAGAATGTTCCCATTAACAAAGATAATCCAATTATAGTGGAGCTTCCTGGTGTGTATTTTGTTCTCTAAAAAATAAACGCTTTCATACTCCACACCCTCCTTGTTAGTATAGCTTTAAATAATGCCTTTATAGTAATGTCGCCCACTGCTTTTTTCGTCGCATTTGCCAATTACCGCACCGTTTATTACTTATGTCTTAGATTATTATGTTTCGTTTCACAATAATGTTCTTTTTTCTAGGATGCAAATTCATCATATTCTGTCTACATTTTCTATTTATTTTATTTCACAGCTCATCGATTTTCTACTAAACTTATACTTTCCACTTGCCCCTCTTTATGGTTCTGACTTTCTACCTGCCTTTCCATCTATGATTGTGACTGGTTTGCCGTGAAGCCCCAGAGCCTGGTATGTTATTGGCTGGCAGAGTAATTTTGACAAAGTTAGAATTTTTATTTCATCTTCTTTATATCTTTGATATTTCTTGTAGAGGGTGAACCTTCAACCAAAAGGCAAAAAAGAGCTCTTTCTGAAATTCTCAGTGAATTGGGTTTTGAACATGTATATACTCGAAATCGCATTGATTTGAATAAGCTGAGCTGTGAAGAGCTTGTGCGTTTCATCACGAAACTTGGTCAACCACTGATGGATCAGGACTTGTTTGGTGTGGTGTTTGATACTGCTTCTTCAATCAAGGACAAAAAGGTTCCAGTGCCCAAAAGCAATGGCATCATCACGTCAAATGAACCTTTATCTCTACCAGTAGTTTACATGCATCAACTCTTTGTAAGGCCTGATTATGTAAATCTCTACAACATCATCGTCAAGAAAGGTGGTCGCATACACCTCACAGGCACATCCGGCATTGGAAAATCCTGCTTTCTTGTGTACTTTGTTATCCGCCTGTTGAGTGAGAGCAGAGATGAAGCCCCAAATGTCATCGTCTTCCAAACCAAAGATCCTCTGCAGAAATGGTACTGCTTCATGGGGACAAGTGCTTTGCGTTGTGGAAGTTACCAGGATTTTTATTCTGTTTTGACCTTTAAAAATGCATGGTATTTAGCTGATGACATCGTGGATCCCCGTGTCCTCAATGTAAATACTCTCGTCACTCTTTCACTGAACAGTCTCTATGAGTATGGCAATAAACAGTTCCAAGAGTATGCCAAAAACTGTATGACATATTATATGCCTCCCTGGAGTATTAATGAACTGACATCCTGCCAGCAACAGATCTTCCCAAATTTACCCCCTGCTTTGATGAGCAAACTTTTCCTTAAGGCCGGAGGTATCCCAAGATACATACTGCAGCAGGGGCAAATTCAATGGGATGATCCTGCCAACAACCAAAACTATGATCTTGTTGAAAAAAAGGCTTTGCGACGTTTCTTTCTGGCTTTTACAGAACTTGGTAATACGGTCAAGCTTTTGGAATGCTTTCGTGATGGAGGTCATTACATGAAATACAGTAGCCGTTTGATCCATACTTGGAATAGTGATGATTCGTACACGGACTGTTACTTTAAGTTTGCTTCACGTTATGTCTTCGACAAAATCCAGGATTGCTTCACAGAAGAAACTGCACGATATATGTTACGGCAATTAGCTGATCATACTTTCTATGGTACCAACTACAGAGGGAAAATGTTCGAGCTATATGTTCTCTATCTATGGCGATCAGGTGGCAGTCGATACACAACTAAAAAACTTGGGGTCGCGAATAGTTCATCGGGAGAGCTCTGTACACAGAGAAACCCCAGCATTCACCGAGTTCAAAATGTAGATACCTTCAAAATACCTGACAGATCGAAGAATGAGCTCTTTATACCGCTCCACTGCAATTTCCCAACTGCTGATTTTATTGTGTCACCCGACAAAATCTTCCAGATTACAATTACTACAGATCATGGTGTTAACATGAATGGATTGGTGAAAATCATGAACGAAATGCGTAGAGCAAATCCCGGGACAGATAAAATCAAAATTTTTTTCGTCGTCCCAGAGGATATTTACAATAACTTTAAATTTCAAAACTACATGACAGCTAAAAATCAGAAGGCTCAACACCTGGCTTATGAAACAAAATACGTTGAACAATGGGCATTGAAAATTGACATTGCATCTGCGCAACGTCTATAGAGGTGTGCAACCTCAGGTCACTGTTTTTCGTGTGTGCATTTTTCCCCCCTGTCTGATATTACGTTATTTGCATTTTAAGATGTAAAAACTCCAGCTTTAATTGTAATTTCTGTAACGTATCAAATTCGATATTCGTATATCTAAAAAATTATACACATGCACACCAAGAAATTGATTTTCTTAACATGTTTGAATTGTTGTGCGGTAGAGTAAAAAATTAATAAATCCCTAATTATGTGCCATAACACCAAGCGGCTGCGGTTTCTTCTGAATTAGGTGCATGCATCCTCAGGAAATGCTGGAAAAAATTTTTTGTTGTACAAATAATTTTACTATTAATAATGGTCAATCTTGTGCATCTATATACACCGGTGTCTCAACCTAGCGTCCTGTGTAACTTTTAAAAATTTAAGTCATAACAGCGCGTGCTGTAGGTCACACCTTTATTCCTGGAACGAGTAGCCTTCGAATCTGGGAGAAAGCGGAAACTTTAACTTTTCGACTAAAAAATTGTTAAACAGTTCCGCTTTCTCCCAGATTCGCCTATAAGGTTATGACACTATACACTACGATACAGAAGCATTTTAACATACGCTTTGCATTTTTGCTTGAATAACCAACATGTCGATTGACCGGGAAATTTATCACTATCTAACATCCACTTCACCAGCCGAAATCAATGTCCACGCTGTTATCTATAAGGCCTTTGTAGAAAATTGTTGGATATCGCAAGATGGTTTAAAATCAATTATACAGAGAGCAATAACCGCAACTCAGTTTCATTATGAAAACACCTTGTTATTTTTTTTCCCCTTCTCAAATTGGGATATCTCCGGCCGATGAAAATTTAATCCATTGGTCACGTGGTTTCGATAAGTCGGCCTACCATGCCCGAGGTTATAAAATCGGTCAGTTTCGCTCTCAATGGTCTTTGATTACTATTTGGATCTTGTTCTTGCTTATTATCGTTCGAAGCACGAAAGGGGAGAACATCACCTCTTTCTGCAATTGTTCTTGCATTGGTAAACCGCCAGAAATAATACCTTTAAGTCAGACGAACGCAAACAGTGAATGTGCAAATTGCACAAGAGCATTCTGTGAAGAGCAATTAGGAAAAGATTTCTGTGGACTAAAGACTAGAGAAGGCAATCCTATCGATGACAACAGTTGTGGGACAGAGTTAACTGCAACATGCACATGCTTTGGTAAGTCGTTGACTGTTTTTTCTGTCCTGTAGTTGTTAGTCCACCGGGGATATAATCACAATTGAGCAGAGCCTGTAATGGCTTATTATTATAGCGATCAAATAAGCAAAAGCACGAGCGTGATATACTATCATTCCTTTTACAGAGCGTGATTCATACAAAGATAAAGCCATTGTTTATATGTATATTGTCATAACGATTGGCTTGCTGTTTGCTGCTATAGCTAAGCCGTTCCTCTCCCATTGGCGGAAGGTTTGTTATCTCAAACATTGTTTCAATCGAAGAGTCTCTTAATAATTATCCAAATATGTAGGGTCCGAATGCCGCACATATTTATACGTCAATGCCGAATAGTTGAGCGCTTCTAGTTATTCTGAGTTGGTTATTGTTGAAATCTATTTATTCGCTAGAATTACTATCACACGTGATAAATACCAATACTGATAATAATATGAGACTTGGCTTTCGAAGACTACATTGTACAAAACGTGATCGCTTTGAGAATTTTATTACGTGTTAACCTGTACTGTGATATTGCTGACAGAGAAAATAAAAATACTCTGCGTTATTTAAGCACTGAAGAAGCGAGCTGAAGGGAAAGTGTATTGTTTATCTTATTACAATGATGACTTCACGATTAGTATTAAGCATTTACATACCACATAAATACGCATTATAATTAGGCCAAGTTTCTTTATTGATTCAGTTTAGTCATGTACTAGCTGTCTAAAAGCAGTTTTATATTTAGTGGTTTTCAATAAAGATTCTATAAAAACGAAAAAGCCAATCTGTGCTTTAAAGATCTTATATTAAAATTAAAAGCTAGTAATATGGGAACCAAAGGCGATTGAGAATTTGTAACTACACAAATTATTCAGATGCAATGAAGATTTATTATTATACTTTTATGTGTAGGAACAGCTGACATTGTAATAATAATAAACAATAGGTAATTTTCAGACATGAATACTTGGAGGGAGCAACCAAGCTTTGGAATCACAGGACACATCCATGGTGTGCAATACCTGAAGAGTCAATCCAGCAGATGGAATCTCAAGGAATACTCTCAAAGATATCTTCAACTGTTTCACCAACCAAATCATACATTCTAGCTTTACTACTAAACATCCTCCTATCTGTGTTTACTGGCCCAAATTGCAAATATGTACTTTACTATTACGGTCGGATGGCTTCCGACCGGGGGATGTTTCCAGATTTAGCTTCGCGTTACCGCCCTTATTACGGTAATTGTTCAATTAAGACTGAATTCTAAATCTACAAGTGACTTAATTTAACAATTAAAATGCGCGCTTTCTAATTCCCTATAACTAGAATAACAACAACGAAGGAGATAAATCTATTTATAATTTAAACAGGATTTGGTGTTTCGACTAGTCGGAAAACGTCACTTGTCTCTAATTTGTTTCAATAATTAGTAGTTGATCAGCGGACAATTTATACAGCTTGGTGGAGCCGTTTATTAGTGTGTCCGATCAAATAATTAATGAAAGAAAGTGAAATTTCAATTTCAAAGGGAATTGTTTATTTGGTTACTAATATTCCGTGGATTAGGTATTTACGATGGGATAAGGGTCGCTTATATACCTTAGCGACACTGAAAACCTGAAACAAAGCTAAAAATATCTAAATACAAGTGGGTCTTGATATAACGACACGCTCGGTTCCAATACAAAATTAAGGTGGGTTTTGCTTTGCCAAATCAAATCTCGCTTTTTCGTAACGTAACAAGTTTCTTCCGACATCGGACTGTCCATATGTCCATGCATCCATTAGGGCCGAACGAGGAGAGAATTCACTGAATAATTTCACGCTTAACTAGATTAAAACATAGATTCAATAGCAAGAATTGCAAAAATATAATTTCATTATAAAACTTGGGAAGATTTTACCATGTGACTTGCTTATCAGATCAGCTTGCCGTTACAAGAGGCAAGCTTCTTGATTTTTGCATCAGCACTTACAACAAAGGGCGCTACTACTACAATAATACAAGACTGAGTATATGAATTGTAAGTACATAAACCCAGTTTAAAGATCACTAATACAACGATTTAAGCAGGAGGGTCAATTACTGAATGTTCACCTGCAGTAGTTGGCACAACAACACCAGCAATAACAACAGTATCAGAGACAACAGGAATATGCCTATAACATGGGGTATGCTGCAACAAAAAACCAGACAAAGTGAACATTTGAATATGTGAGCTAAAAATTGCTAGTGTGGCCACGCTATAATAATAAACGGTGACGTACAGTCGTACCCCTCTATAGTCACTCCCTCTATAAGCACACATATAAAAAACCTCTTTATAAGCACACCATGTTGAGAACCAATTACTATTAAACTTATAGAAAAAACCCTCTATATAGTCACAACCTCTTTATAAGCAAAAGTTGCATTGTTCCCAACAGCGTGTATTCTCCTAAAAATTTCTGCGGTACAGTAACACCAGCGCGCATGGTGCAGTGATACAAGCAAGCATCGCTGTAAAAAACGTAACAACGTATACTGAGAATAATAGTTAGATAATTGGTAATAGCTGCTAAAAATAGATCAATTAGTCCGCTCGAAAGATATATAAGTAGCGTAGATTTCAGTTAAATAGAGGGTCAGTCAATAAGTGCATGTTTAGAATGTTCTATTACTCTCGATTCCTTTATTGTAAATAAATGAGTAGTTCTTTATACTCTGAAATACATTGTTAATGATTCATTCCCTGGCTGGTAACTTATTGGTATAGCTGAGAAACCGCTAATCCCTATATCGATGGAGAATAATCGCGATTATTCGAGTGGCAAATTATGATAATTAACTGTTATGTAGATACGTATTATATAATTAAAATACCAACTAACGGTAGAATAAGAATTAATCCCATCTTGGGACAGTAATTCTAACCTAGGCGGTGGTGTACTTAAACCATTACTTTCATCATCACAGTTCTGTAGTGTTTTGAGCCGATAAATCTTCTTCCTCCATTAGTTTGATTACATTTTTCACAATTTCCTTTAAAGATGTTTACAAATAAATGAATGAAGACAAATTATAAACCACCTAAATGACACTAACCTTTGCTTTCCATACCAAGCTTATTATTAGAAGTACTTTCGCACCGAATTCAGAAACTTGAGTTGGTATCTCAAAAAGCCGTGTTCGTGACAACCTATAGACATGCCCCGCTGGTAAATCTACCCTTATCAGTGATATCCTCAAACCTAAAATAATAAAATCGAGTTATACAAATCAAGAAATAACAAACATAAAAGCTTATATACATACCCGCGATGATAAACCCGATTGTTTCCAATTTTCTAATTTTACACTCCTGCATTTCCACAGCCTCACAAAGATCGTTGAGCATGTCTCGAAGCATTTTTGGCATTTTCAAACCTCCTTCTTTAATGATCTTTGTACCATTTTTGCCGTCAAAGTTTTTTCCAGCTTCACTACACCCGTATTCCAAATGCCCTTTTCGGATTATTAGATCTCCACGCCGACCCATTGCCTTTCTTTTAAGTGGACTTGTTGATGGGACTGTCCGTTGTGAATTTTTTCGATTTGACGAAGCATAACTACATGATTCACCTCTGCAAAAAAATAGTGAGAAAAGATAACCACAATTATAATAGTAAACCAATTTTAAACCTACCTAGTGATTTCCATGCCATCTATGTCTAAGAAGGCTTTATCAATAAATGTCCATATATGTAACATGATCCATGCTTCAAGATGATCCTTTGTAAGATGATTCGCTTCATACTCAAGCACGCTATTATAAAATAGCAACTCCCTTAACAGTCATGTCACGACACAATCAAAATAACGTTTACTTACAGATTATATATAGTATTTCGTATCTAGTCATAATCGAAATTTTTTGATCGGTCAAATGGTTGATCATGTAAACTAGGATGAAAGATTAATTCGCGCAAGTCGGAAATTTTGGACTATTTTGTACAGTACATTGTCTTAGTGAGTTATATAATGTGTGTAGAACAATTGCAAGCTCACCTTTCGGAAGCCATTAAGATACTTCAAAAGATCGGCTGGTATTAATGGTGATTTTTTCTTGTCGAAAATTTTAATTTCTTTTAATTCTTCAAATGTGAAGATGCCTTGTTGTATGTAGTTCTCGTCATACGGGTCGATTAAGAAAGAATGGCAGAGGCTTTCAAAGAAAAATAAGAACAAATTGCCATTAAATTGTAAAAAGAAGTACAAGTAAATACTCACTGTTCGTGTGAACATTTCATTCCAAATGCATATAGTGCATCTTTGACGACTTTTCCAGTTGACAAAGTCCATTTACTTTCTTGTGGAATTTTTTGATATTTATCCGTGAATTGTTGATATGCCAATGATGTCAGTTGTAGAGGGTTTTCGGGAATGTTACCGCTGTCAACTCCCTCGACATTCACGTTTTCTTCATCAGGCTTTAACTGTATACATTCGAAATGTGAGGAAAGGCGAAAAGGAATTTAATTTTTCGGGACTATTTGCAAGTATTTAGTGCTAACCTTCTTAGCCCTCGCAGGGGGAATTAAATCTGAATCTAAAGTGCTATCACGTTTATCGCCCGAAGACGTCGCATCCTCTTTGTATGGTAAGCGCAGTCGTTTCCCATAAAATTTACCTGCTGCACCAAACGTCTGAAGGGTTTCCTTATCGTAGATACTTTGAGTTTCACTCTAATATTAATTATAAAATGTTTCTTTCAGGAAAAACGTAATAGTAAATTATAAGCTAACGCTGATACTGTATTACCTGTAGTCTTTCAATGATCACTTTCTGCCAAAAAAAAGACAAGTTGAAGTTGGTATGCTCCAGCACCTTGTTAAATAGAGTAGATAATTAATTGTTCAACCACCCCAACAAACCAAACTGAAACAAAACAAACTGAAACAAAACAAAGCGGTTCGCAATGGTGGGACCAGAAAACTTCTGATGCTCCAAGCGCAGGTAACACCTGTCAAGGAGTTGCCTCACACCATCACTCGGATCAGAAAACTTCTGATAATCCAAGCGCAGGTAACACCTGTCAAGGAGACTCCTTTCTGCCGAACTAAACGAAAAAAAAAAATCACCTTTCTTCTTATATCGTCAGCTGACTCTGAGCTCATTTCTTCTACAGCTAGCAGGAAACGTTTGGTCCACGCGCCGTCAAGGCCTTTCTGATTGTCCAAATGCGGTAGTGCTTGCACAATAAGGGTACGGTTTAAGGTTAAGAAATCTATATACGACCAAAGACTAGGGTCACGTTCTTCCAAATAATCTACAAGAACTAAAAGCGAAGTGATTAATAACAAGTCCTTTTCTAGTCTTTATTACAATACTTGCCTGTTCGGCCAGGATACATTTCGGAGGACGCGTTATAACTGATTAACAATACATGTACATTACCCAGTAAGTCGTGCAAGGTTGCATATGGTCATGTGATTAAGATTATATTATTAGAAATGCCAAGTACACAATGATTTTGGTACTGTTTTGAAGCTAATTGACTGTATTTAAAAGAATGATGATGGCACTTACAGCTTTGATACAATCAATTAGCTTCAAACAGTACCAAAATCATTGTGGGTTGCATAGTACGTATGGACAATAGAGATTTTCGAAATAAAGAGTTTTCATATGTTTTACTAGTAAATTTTCGTCTTGTACTTATAAATTTTAATGGGGGGAACGAGTTATGGATGCTTTGATTGTTAACAGTAGATACTCTATAGAAAGTATGAATTTCTCATTAAACTAGTTAATACTAATAAAGAACAATAGTTGAAGGTTTTATAGCATTATTATGCTTTCAGACCTTTTTTCCTAATGTTCTGTAATTAAATCTAGAAATTTCTAGAAGAATATCAGCATGGAAATCTCTCGAACATAGGTAAACGCTTCACATTAGCCCAGCATGATGCATAAACTTGTCTCCACCTAGCCCAATAGTACGTCTGGCGGGTGATGGGTACGTCCTGCAACTAAGCGATATGATACCTGTTGCATCAATAAGTGTGGGATTGTTAAATAAAGAATAGAGCAATCCACTGGCGATGAACTAGCAACTAAGGAGCATCGCGTGAAAGAAAAATAACCTTGTATTGTAGTCTGTAGTCATTTATTATTATCACAGGCAACGACATGGTCTGCTATTGAGCCGAATTTCGTTTCAGTTGAGGTCACATAATTTTTCAGGAAAATATTAATTTCACTATTTATATTTTTAGACCAAGACTGAAGTTTTTATTGTTGCTATTTGAGTTACTTGCCAAGAATATCGTACTGGCAATATTTCTTTCACGTTCAATGAGAAAAGAGAATCCTTAATCGATCCAAATTGTGAATACATCTAATGGTGGTTATATTATTATGATTAAAATTTTATGGTACTAAATGTGTGGTGGTACTGTAGACATGAGCCACAGCTGTGCCACTAAATCAAAACTTTATTACATCAGATTATAAGCCGGGGGGGGGGAGGGGGGATTGCTCCGTATGTTTTTAAAGTGTATGGTCCCAGG
The DNA here is from genome assembly GCA_910592345.1 of Paraglomus brasilianum. NCBI lineage: Eukaryota > Fungi > Glomeromycota > Glomeromycetes > Paraglomerales > Paraglomeraceae > Paraglomus > Paraglomus brasilianum. The sequence continues at coordinate 25,994 of CAJVPI010000213.1, forward strand.
AATATCTAGAAAATTATTTATCAAAAAGAACAAAAATTAACGCCATGGGAGAGCAACCCAGATAACAAAAGATCATTCCTTGCAGTAGTAGTGGTGGACTGCTTGAGTGCGTCAACAATGATTCGATTTTTGTAAGCACAATTTTATCATTTTTACTATCAAATATGCGATTGCAAAATTGAGGGTCACAACCTTTCATTATCTTCTCTGTCTATAGACACTCATCGTTTAATCAATCTCGCTGGTATTTTTCCGTAGCTAGACCCTTCTTTTACGTGAATTTCAATAGCCATTTGTTAAACGAAAAGTTCTTCCCACAAGTTTTCGATGGTCACGTTTGCTTACCTATTTTTTTTCTTGGGTTCCATCAATATTGAATTGATTATTTTGTCAATTTTCTGATTCATAATAATACACAGAGTTGATTTTACAATAAAGGGAAGACCCAAGGAGAATTCCGATCAACAACCCAAGAATTTTAAAATGGTGTAAGTCTGTTGGATAAAGTTCGCAAAGCTTTCTCTTTTTTTTGTGTGTGTAAAAAAATAGCTCAATTTTCTGTCGTTTTTATAGCAAAACCTTGTATTCGCAAATTTTGCGGAAAAAAAGATTTTACAACCCGCATTAATATTAATTGACTTATATGAGAACACACGCGGCGTATGGCAGTGAGTGCTTTTTGTCATTTACTGGGTACAGATTGATTATACTAAATTTACAGTCATGAATCAAGTCCTCACAAGAAGAAAAAGGATGGAATGATAGTAGATGCTAGGAATATGACCTCAAATTCTTGAGCTTGTATGTTTGTTGCCTTGGAAAAATACATAATTCAACTTGGTTAGAAATCTGTCTGTCTGTCTAGTTACGTTATAAATGATTGACCTGGGCAGATATTTACCAGAGAAGCCATCTGTCTTTACGTCTAGGATTTGGAAAATCAGATGATGGTCGAGAGAGAGAATCAGTGTCTGACTACGTCGGATTCTAAGAATGATAATCATTCGGTAATAGTGTCAATATAAAAAACCGTTAGTGGACAATGAGGAAAATCAAATCATAATAATAATAATAATAATAATAATAATAATAATAATAATAATAATAATAATAATAATAATAATAATAATAATAATAAAGACACGTCACCAAGAACGATGGTTTGACCGGTTTTCGTTTGACCGATTTTCGTTTGACCGATTTTCGTTGGATCGATTTTCGTTGGATCGATTTTCTGTTATACGCATTCGTTCTACTTCAGCCAATCGAGCCTCTTCTGCTTTCGCTATCGCTTTCACAGCTAATCGCGTGCTGCAAAGAAACGTAAGCTTAATAAAACATAGTATAATATCAACATTGAAATTGATCACGACCAATACCTTCGACGACTATTTGCAAGAGCTTCTTGACGTCTCTTTTCCTTCTCTTTTGCCTTATGCAAATCAAGACTGTAAGTATCGAATCGATAATAAACACGGTTCACATGTCTGTTGGTTAATTGATACTATTCTACCTCGAGATAATCAAGGACTTCGGGTAAAATCTCTTCATTTAGAGTACGGTAAAGTTCCTTCTCTGCCTTTCCTCTTGATTTTACCCACTGACGTGGAAATTCTCGCCATTCTTGCAATGTCACGCATACCTGCAGGCAGATCATATAAACGAATAAAAGTAGAAAACATTATGCCAGCAATATTAGCATTGGTCGTAGTGATAAGAAATTGATAAAATTTGAATACTAACTGTCTCCCAACCAGTTGATTCGGTGGTCGCTTGTGCCTCTTCTTCAACTTTTGGTTTACTTTTCTTGTCGTTCTTTTTGCCGCGTCCCGCTTTACCATTTGCAGTTGCCTTTGTTGACCTCTTGGATGGTTGTGGCAGCTCGCGATATAGGCGGTTATCTAGAATTAACGTCGAGAGAATAAACAACAAACCTCGATTCGACGAGTAATCCAACATCAAGTCAAAATTCATCAATTACCTTTGAATACCCAGTATTTGTTTCCCTTGGCGTCTTGTCCAACGGGTTCTGATCTCTATGTGAAATAATACATCGGATTAATTAATTGCTTTACGAAAAAAGGTTAACTTGACAAATCGAGTAATGTACCCAAGAAGACACATCGTCAGGATTTTTTAGACGACTACGAAACTGTTTTGGGTCGCGCCATTGCCAATCTGTGAGGTCTTTTAGTATCGCTAACTGTTGAATTTATAATGATTAGTAAACCATATCAATTTGGTACGAATTGTAAACAGCGCAGCCTACCTGCGTGGAGAGTGAAAGATCACTAAGATGTTGCGGGGGCTCACTGTCGGGCCATGGATTTTTGTGTGGGGCATGTTTAACATATTCGGCTCGCAAATAGCGAGTTAGGTTATCGATTCTGAAACAGTTCAATATGAAATGAGTATGTTTACCCGTAAGAAGCTGAACCAAAACGCGCGACAGAGTCAGAGATTAGGGGGCAAGCAGTCGCAACCAAAGATGGGCAAAAGTTTTACTTACGAAATTTTCGTGTTTCCGGTTAGCTTTATCAATAGTCGACAACACAAGTGAGCAACTTCGATCTTGTTTCCCTTCACCAACTGCTCTTCAAATTGCTGAGAAAAAAGACCAGCTTATATAACACAGACGTTTTTTACAGATAATTAAGACTTTTAAACTACAGCGTCGCTTACATCCGTGTCCCATTCTTTCATTTGCAGGGCACTATGGAAAAGGTGGAAGAACTGAGAAATAGCAGCAAATTGCCAGTTGGTTCGTAGTTCTACGAGTAGCTGCTGTTGGACTTCGGGAGGTGGTGTCGGAATAGACTCCATTGGGTATTATTATGTCAGTCTTTTCAGGTATTAACAAATCAAAGAAGAATTCTCGTGTGGAGAGAGAGTTGTATGCGGGAAACCGTGTCGATCAATGAATGAACTGTAGTTGTCAAAAGTGAAATTTTCAGGGGATGTTTATTCCAATTTTCTGTGATACAAACTTTTGAAGCTCCGTTCCATATGCCCGGAACCATGCAATCCGTGTAGTTATGAGATAAGATAAATATTGTAGTACATTGATTATGGCATAGTAATAGTGTAGTGTTACTGTCTGCCCGTTAGACAAGATAATCTTCAAATACCTGCTATTGTTTGAATTCTAAGCTTAAATATGCAATATTGCATCATCGGTTGATTTAGACCCGTTCAAGTTAATAATGGGGCGTATTAATATATGGGAACGAGCTAGTCTGGAGCAACAGTCTCGTGACTAGCACGATCTGTATTTAATTGGGGGAAATGTCTGTCTTTTACCTTCGCTCAGTTAAGCAAGTTTTACATAATAGGCTTCGGTGTTGTCGATTGTCCAATTCAAAGCGCTGTGCATTAACTATTTGATTTTTCATATTGAAACTTGTGTTTTTACCAGACAGCCGACTGAGAAGTATGTCCACTGTCAAAAATAGGTTGGATATCATAATGCTACGCGTACTGTTACGCGTACTGTTATAATATACTTATCTTTTTACGCGTTGCAATTGTCCAATAACCTTCGATGCTTATATGTACTGTATATGCAGTGACAGTACAAATAATTAATTCTACCTTTAAATTACGTTAATAAACCTGTTCACGCTGTCACAAAAATATTTTTCGCTTGTCTTATTGAACGTGAACGAAGTGATAGATACAAGGGGGTTGTAAAAAATCTTCTTCTACATTACGTTTATCAATCGTCTCCTTGATCTAATATTAAGAGTTAACAAAGAAAACAATGTCGCTTCGGTAGCAACAATTAAATGATACTGTACACAGTTGGGAACCCTCATATGTGAAAGTACTGATAACTGAATGCGATCATGAACGTGTCTATCGTATCTGGTATAGAGTTTGTCAATGTATCTCTTTAAAGGGCATTTTGCACGTGCTAAAATCCTATAATTCGATAATCTTTACTGTTTTTATCACACTAGCAACTATTCTTGGTAAAATCACAGGACGGTTTCAGTTTCTTGATGGCCCAAGCTGATACATAAAAATAACTTTTACTGGTCACCCAGGTACACGTGTATATTGATGTACAGTACATATGGACATTTGTTTAAATTGCTCTAATTTTACAACGAGCAAACCGATTAGAATATATAACATTTTAAAGCTTGAAAGCAACATGATCTTTTTGTAATAATTCCCAACGTATTAACTCTCAGCGATTAAACTTATAATAATAATTACGGCGCCTTTCCTGATGGGGTGTCTTACAGAATACATTTATTCATATTACAATTGCAGCGCACACATTCACACTATATCCGTAAAAGCACTTCTATATTTTTTATTGTTTACAAACTGGTGCAGTGCGGAATAACAGTCCGCAAAAAGTGCAAGTATTTTCGCGATTGTCTGGGAGTTATAAGTGTTCAACGGTTGATGGTCGGTTGGTTAAACTAGATATTTCATACAAACTAACCAAAAAAAAGTTTGAAAATATATAAAGCACAAAAATAATACACAAAGCAGATAATAGTAAGGGGTAATAAAAATTAATTCACAGTAAGAAAGATAAATACAAAAGAATACTAGCGTACAAATGGGATAGAAGGAAATTGGAACCACGCAAGAGCAAGCATTGCTGTGAATGAAAAATGTGAAAAATATTAGAGTTTAAAATTCACCAGAAGCATCCATCTAGCAGGTAATTCATCGCACACATTCTCAATAACTTACCAAACAGCATAGGCACCCAGAACAGAAACAGCATCCGGTCTTTCTTCAACCTTATAATTTTTTCTCTGTACCTTCCGAGAGCAGCCTCATCCACACGTGGCATTCCATATACATGTCCAACTAACCTCTTGGATCTCTTTATAGTAGCTGGCGTAGCATTCGAAGTACCCTCTCCCGGCTGGTGTGGATACATAGGAACGTGTTGCTGTCCTTCCGAGTTATACCATAATGGCCACGTATACCCAAACACATTACCGCCAAACATGTTACCGCCAAACATGTTACCTCCAAACATGTTACCGCCAAACATATTACCGCCAAACATGTTACCTCCAAACATGTTACCCCCTTCTTTCTTATCTCCATCACTTCCATCCGATTGTTTCCTAGTAAATTTGAAATAATGTTCCCAAGCGTTATTAACAGATGTTACTTGCTCAATAGATGGATCCGAGGATGGTCCATTTGTTCTATCCTCGCGACTGAAATTAGCAAATGGCGACGACGCTATCATCGCAGGGAAAGCTGCCATCACTGCCGGGAATGCAGGCATCTCAAACATGTGCAAAGACGGTATGCTCGGCATAGACGGCCTGGGAATCGACATTTTTGAAGTAAACGTCATAGTCGAGAACTTTGGTGATGTGAATTTGGGAGATGAGAAATTTTGTAGATTGGGCATCTGCAAATTAGGCATTTTGATGTTTGGCAGCGGAATATTCAATTGTGGCGGTTTGCTGATATTTGGCATATGCATGTGAGCAAAAGTTTTTTGAAGCCAGATGGTCGATGCTGACGCAAGGTCATTGGCAAAGTCGGTCAGCGGTTGCTTGGACTTTTTGTCGTCTACTACTGGTTCGGCATCGACAATTTCATCCGTGCCAAGAATATTCTCTGCCGATAGACTGTTTTCTGTGGGAGTTTTGGGATCAACCCATGTAATTGGAACGCTTGGAATATCTTTGCCTTTCATATCACTATCAAAAGCTGCCATCTTCTCAGTTTCTCGCATAATATCCGCTTTATGTATAGCCATTTCTATACTATTTCTCTCTGATATATCTCTCTCATTCGAAACATCCGAGTCACTCATACCGCTCTGTTCATCTTCACCCTCGCTCTCTTCAATCTCTATCTCACTGTCAAAATCAGGCCAACTGTCGTCTGACTCGACAAAAGAAGCATCTTCTTCAGACGATGACGGAGAAAGAGAAACACCAGAATCGTGTTGTTGTTCAAAGAGGAGGTTAACTATTTCCTCATAACCACGAGAAGCAGCTAGGTCCAATGCACGTTGGTCGTACACGTTACGGATATCATCACGTGCCCCAGCTGATAGTAATTACGAAATGTGAGAAGACAGTGACAGGAACAGCACAATACAAGTATTAAGGGAGACAAACCTGCTACAAGTAATCTAACAATATCGGTTCTTCCAGTCCAGGAGGCATAGTGAAGCGCTGAAATTGAAAATTTAGTTGTCAACATGACAAACTTTACATTTCCAATTCTTTTCCCCTTTTCTCTCTCTATCATTAACAAACGTACCAGTAAATCCATAATTATCCTGTGTTTCCCAATTAATCTCTCGTTCAATCAACACATTACACAAATCTGCGAATCCTAGCATAGCCGCCAAGTGCAACATTGTATGTTTCGTACTATTTTGTAGTGAAATGCAATCCTCAAATTCGGTCTCGACGTCCAACAAACCAATCGTTTTAATAATGTGTTCCTCTAGATTATTGGACATTGAAGCATTTCGAACGATTGCTGATATTGTGGAGTTCATGGAGTGAGTGGTGCCTGATGGAGATGCAGATGGCGAATGGGATGAGTTGGTGGAAGTGTCACCAATGATGCGCATGGCAATGTTGCGTGCATCGTCGAGCTTCCCGGTCATTTTCATTCCGACTACTTGTAGGGCTAGTTCCATCAGGGCTCTATCAGAATCTACAAGTTTGTTAAAGGTTTTCATTGCCAAAAAGTATATGTTAGAAAAAAATTCTGCCCCCACCCCCTCTTCCAATACAGAGTTTTCATACCATCATTATATGTGAACACCACAACTTCTGAATTCTGACTGTCCATCAGATTTATCGGGAATTCTTTGAAAGATACGATAACTGGACCCGGCGCCGGAGATGGAGGTAAAAGACAGACTAAAGTATTAGAAGACCAGAATTGTGTCGGGATGGCAGGTGTGTCACCAAATACGCATGTCAAGCCATCTGCGAAAAAATGGGGAAGGTTAGGACATCAGAAACAAAACAAATGGGAATTTATGAGAAGAAGAAAAAGATTGATATTAGTGTCTAGCATTAAACTTTTGAAATTTGAATTGGCAGCTTGAGCTGATTTATTATTGTATGTATCTTTACATATTATGTGGTCGGTTTCCAATTTGTTATCAAATCGGTTCAAACCCTCCGTAATCTAAATACTCACTATAAAAATTATTTCCAAGAACGGTGACCTCTATGCCACCATAAATTGGTCCCTCGCTCGGAATCAATCTACTGATCCTGGAAACGGGTCCGAACCCCACGTTCGGATTTTGGAACATGGTGTTTCCGTAGACGCTCTGTGGCATTATGCCTGGATTATTCGGTATGTGGTGTTGGAGATTGAGTGAAAGTTGAGTTGGAGAGGGAGAGAGTGGAAACGCGGTTGGTGTTAAAGGAGAGGATATGGATTGATGTAGAGTGAGCGGATAGAGGTTGTTTATGCCTTGAGACTGTAATGTGGCTGGAATGAGATGGAAAGTGAGATGAGAAGATTAACTGAACAGAAATTCAGGGCTTTATCTAACCACTCACCATTACGATCATATTTGGCCGGAATGTGATAAGGTGCCGACGCAGGCCGGGGGGAGCTGGGAGAAATAGGCGACAAAGGCGTCGATGGGGAAGTAGAATAGCCTCCCAAAGTCTGGATTTGCCTTTCATTCTCTACTTTGAGTCCAATTTGTCCATCTTCTTCCAATTCATGTCCTCCTTCATCATTACCCTGCATAATCCTGCCTATTTGAGGTTCTTGCTTAATAATTTGTCTCTTTTGCTTCCCGGAAGTTCCCACCCCGAAACACCTTGGTTGTGCAAAGGTATTCGTAGCCGACGCTGCAGAACCATTAGAAGTAATATTAGAAGGTAAACTCGAAATCGATATCGGCATTGTGTTTGATCTCTCTTTTGATCTATCCACAGTTCTTTCGACCATTCTATCTGCTAATTTCGAGTTAGAGCCCCGACGATCGTGTTCAGCCCGTGATCGCCGTCGCCCGACGCCGTTAGCCTGTTTTGTTTTTGATGATTTGTGATCGTCGGTTATCATTATTGCTGGTGAGACTCCGCGGGCTATTACTTGGCCGGAGCAGTCTTTCATTACAAAAATAATGCAAAATCCAACTTTTTCGTTGTGGTGGCGGCAGTAGCAGGTAATGCGTGTAGGAAGAATAGTATCGCCACTGCTAAAATCTACGATTTCGCTACAGTTGAAAAGAAGAATCTTGCGTTGTTCGAGTGCTAGGGATTTCTCATCGTCAAGGTCCATAGATTTCGATGCTTCCTCCTGCTGCGCTTGTGCTTGTGGGTTGGACTTGAGTTTGTGTTCTTTTTTGCGTTGCGATCGTTTTCTCTAGTGATATTGGATGGAAAGGTTTACAGGTAAGCCAAAAATTGAAAAAAGAAAAGGTATATCCAACATAAATTTGTTAATCATAATGTATGATGCATGTCCAATTTGATTAGCGTAATTAAATCTCAATTCCTATCGGAACTGAGATTTACAAAAGCTTCACTATAATTCAATTTCGTTTTACCCTTGATTTCCCACCTAGTCCCAATGTATTTTTTTTTTTTAAAACATGTTTCTTTACCTCTCTTTGCACACATCCCAGACAAGTGGTAACTTGCTTAAGCGTCTCACTAGCACAAACAACAGTCGCCTCCAAATTCAACACACCCTTTTCAGCAATGTTCACACTCTGATCCTGACCATTTCTAGAATTTTTTGTTTTTAACTTTTCTTTTGCCACCATATACTCTGGTAATCTTAGATGCGACCACAGTGGCACTTTTTCGCCCTTGTCAGTAACCAACTGAAGACATAATTTTATTTGGGTTTCTACGCGAGATTTGGCTCCAGTTTGTGGCACTCCAAGGACTTGTATCTGAAGGTTTTTCATTGAATGTGATAAGGCTGAAGGATGGACATTCTTTTGATATGGGAGAGATTGATGTAACGGAAGGTCTGTAAGTTGTTGTTGTTTTTTAATTTGCTGCTGTTGCTGCTGTTGCTGCTGCTGTTTTTGCGGCTGCTGCTGCTGCTGCTGCTGCTGTTGTTGTTGTTGTTGTTGCTGCTGCTGCTGCTGTTGCAGTGGTTGCTGACTAGCAGTAGCAGCCGCGAACGCAAGACTTTGCTGCAACTGACCAACAGTATCAATCAATCCCTGACTATGCTCGGTGTGTACTTCATGGTTCGGCGTTCTCTGAGGAGTAAGAAAGAACAGCGGGTTGTCATTATCAAGGACCTCTAGTTTTGGATCGAGAAACATTGTTTCTGGATTGTCATGGTAATAGTAAGAGGCAGAAAGAGCATAGTCTTCAGAATGAGGTGAGTATGGCGAAGAACACTGAGTTTCTTCTTCGGGTGAGGGCATATTATTGAAAATAGTGCGAGTTGTGTAGAACGAGTCTCAGCACTATATTGAGTGACAGTATTATATTAGCAGGTATATTGTTGTTATATATGGAGCGGGGGGAGGGAGGAGAGGGAGGAGGATAGTTCTGTTGTCTATTCACTTAAGGTTGTTGTTTGTTGTTGCCTGTTCTATTGTCTCGTCTCTTGTTTACTTTCTAGAATCCTGTGTCGTACAAGGTGGTTCGATACTTTTCTAGCTGGCTTTGAGGATAGCAGCATCAACTATTACTACTTTTTCAACTCAACCGCAACAATGTAACTTAATATCGTAGTAATATTTATATCTTGAAAGATATATCTTACTGTTTTTTGGTCAAAGAGTTGTTGAAGGGTCTCCCGAGTCACACTGCCGTCTGTGTGCCCGTTAATGTCCAGAAATAGAGGAGTGGGTACGCCGATATACGGAGGTACCGGCAAGTTATTATAGAGTGAGTAGAATAAATAATACAATGTATGACATATTGTATAATCCTACTTATGCAATTGTCTGCGCATGTTGTGTCTCTCTCGTTGTGTTATGCCTGACTAGCGCATTTATGATGGAAGCTTCCTTTGCGCTAGTATTATTTGTCAACGCACAAATGCGCGTGGTAGTCATATGATAGAATTGGATGCGATCGGATCAATATGGCAAATGGTGACATATCGCATACTAATCGGAAGTTGTGGAAAACGAAAATATATTTAGTAAACAAACTCCGATATTTTATTCCACTATTAACTATCACACAGTCGTTTTATAAATTATTTCATGACCCGACAAGAATGCGACGTTGTTTTAATTTATATTCTCCGTTCCTTTCATCATTACAATCGTTTTATTAACACCCGATTATGTTCAATCACATTGTTACATGGTTTCACAATGTTTAGATAGTTAGTCCTTATTAATGGCGCATTATTTGTACAGTCACGGAAACGTCACATGAGCTACAATTTATGAATTTGTTGACTTGCTTTGAAACAAACATCTCGAATTGGCGTTTCTAATGTTTGGGAAGATCTAACGGGAATTTTGGAGTTACGTCATTGATCCGCTGCCCATTTTTGGAACAATCATGCACACAACATTATCAATCTTGAAAATAATAGGAATATTGTATCGGCATGGTCCATAACCATCATAACCATCATAACCATCATAACCATCATAACCATCATAACCATCATAGCCATCATAACCATCATTAAAGCAGACATCGAATCATCGCGTCTTATATCAGTCACAACAAATATCACACGCATGTGTTTCCCAGCTATGCTCGATTTGCACTAAGTCTAACGCAACGGTGGCCAGAATTGAATTGGTTCCGAATTCAAATATGCAAGGCGGGAAATTTCTCATAGGACTAGGTAATAATTATTACTCCGTTAACGTTATTCCAAACTGGGTAAAGTATTTCATTTCGTAACAAGGGACAGGCTGATGGCAATCGTCAAGTCTTTGAAAATCAGGTCAAAGGAAAAAAAAGGGGGGACTAGCAATCTATATAAGTAATACAGCGGACTGAATGCAAAATCTTTTATAAATTGCATCAGCCAATTGTATGATGCACCGTCGCCAATTGTAATCTTGTCTTTTTCAATCAGCAACCTTACACAAAGCTATAGCTAGTACAACGGATAGCAACGATTTTCAATTATCAATAAATAGTTCATCGTCAGGCAAACTTTCTGCTAACTGAAACCCACAATCTCGCGTTTATCTATTAACTCGTAGACATCACGGCCAAGCGGTTTACTTATTCTAATAATAAGACTAATATTAATATAGCAAACTGTTAACACCATACGTGGTAGCTCCGAGAGTATGAAACGCTAGATAATTCTCGTATTGAGTCCGCAAGATCGAAGATTCTGACGTCAAAAATATTTACAACGTGTATTTAGCTCACTCAGTCAGGTACCAAAATGGTTCTCGAGTACAGATGCATTCGGCGATAGTTTCCATTTGCGAACAAGAGAGCGTCAGATGATAAATTGCTTCGAGTGATTATGGGAATCAACTACAGTGAGGAGACACCAGCGACTAAAGATAGCTACAGGAATCAGCGCTTCTTGCCGTATTCGATGCAAGTGGAGGGTTTAAATTTTATAGACTATCCTTTTCTCGTATAGGAAAGGATCTATATAATCACAAATTCAGCGCATAGCATAGCGGAATTGCTATCGACAGTATGGCAAAGTGAATGCCTGGGTCCATACCTTAGTTTTAGCGATCTGATACCATTATAAATTTGGGCATTTCACTATTGAAATTTTGGAACTCGCCCACCAACTCGACCGAGTAAGAAGCGAGTTTTCGGGTACTATTTGTGTTAATAGATAAATCATGTAGGTGTGTCGGAGCTTCTAAATTGATCTCTAACATATAGCCTATTTCCGCAATCTGAAGCGGTACCTCACCCAGAACTTTTGTTGACCAGTTATAAGGCATTTTCGTCGAAAAAAAATATATTTTTTTTTGCGTATTTCAAGTGTTAATAAGCTCATTTGCTATCGCTCCGTCTCGCCCCTCAATATTAATATGCCTCATTTGATTGCGCGCGGACCTCTTTTAGCCTGATATCTCATTTGGTAGTAACAGCGCCAATCACTCACATTCACAACTTTCAACGTTGTATGCTAGCGAAGTCTGGTCGAATTGAACATAACTTGATGAATAATTCCGATGCTTCAAATAGTGCTAAAGGCTACTACATAGAATTACAGGAAATGAATTTTGGGAGACAGAATAAATTGCTTCGGACGTCAGGCTACTTGATAATTTAAAGCGACCATCACGTCGTACATCGCGGTAATTCTTGCGTTGAATTTTTATGAATTTGACTTGGTTATTCGTTTTTGCTAATTATCCTCTTTTTTTAAAAAAAGCCCGAGAATTTGCTTTCTAGTCAGGTGTCGAAAGTAGGAGTATGCGCGACGTCGGCACTTGTTTGCGTCGTCTTTTTATTCCAAGATATTGAATCAATCATTAAATTATGGGTGCTACTATTGTTGCAATTAGCTCAGACAGGTTGGGAAATTAAACGTTATTTCGCACAGATAGAGCAGTCCTCGGCACATATAGCAATAGTTAGCACACTTGTGTATTAGTATGGCAAGTTTTATTTCCGTTGTTAGGATAGATGGCACCTGATCTCAATTATTAAAATATTCTTCCACTTTGGCAACGTTATTCAAAGCATGCAATTTTATTGGTTTGACCGTCTAAGCGTCGAATTATATTACGTATATATCTTAAAATTTTTAGCTAACTTGAGAGCTTCTCTTCCCGTTTGTACAGAAATAGCAGTCTCCTCTTCGTCGCTTGATGTACAGGGGGGTGACAAAAGTATTGCACGATCGATTTAATAAAATTGTTAATATGTAACTGCCCATGTGATTCTTATATCATATTTGCCTACATATTATCTAAATGGATTGTTGTTTGTTGTTTTGATTTAATCTGTTATGGATTGTAAAAATCTCTATCATTTTCAATTTTTCGCGTGATGGGTCTTGCTGCACAGGAAAGCATTATTACAGCCAAAAATTAGGCCACAATAATACAGAAATTGCAAAAGCTGTAGTAGTAGAATGTCATCGAACAACAGTTGCGGCTTATGAATCAGGAGAACCTTCCAAAAAACGATCAGGTCGACCACGCTTGATCGGCAGTCAAAAAAGGCAAAGATTGAAGGCTATGGTTCTCAAAAATAGGAAACAAGGCGAAAAAATCTAGCAGAATTACTAATATGTTTTCAGTACGAACAATTTGTCGAGCACTTCATAAGAAAAATTTACATTCCTGTATTCCAATTCCAAACGATTTGGGCAATAGAAAGAAGACATTGTAAATTGGACTTTGGAAAGAATAATCTGGACAGATGAGTCTACGTTTTCACAGTTTCAAAAATCTGGTTGTGGAGAGAGCCAGACGAGAAATTTCATAAAGATTGCATTGCATCAGCAGTAAAACATTCTCCGCAAAGAATGTTTTGGGCTGCTTTCCTTTTAAAATTAGGTCCCATTGTTCCACTTACAGGTTCAGTAACTGGAAATGTATACAAAGAAATACTTTCTACTTATGCAATTCCCACACGTAAAACGTTTTCCCGGCAAACCAAAATTATTTTTATTTTTCAGGAAGACAATGCACCGGTTCACACATCGAATGTTGCACGAGAGTTTCTTTATTACCAAAATATGGGGGTGCTTCCATGGCCTATTGAGAACTTGTGGGCTACAGTTGAGGTAGAAATTCGAAACCATAATCCTCAGCTATCAAGCATTGGTGAACTTGAAAGAGATTTGGGGGCGATTACGCAAAAAGTATATCGTGACTTGGTGCGATCAATACTAAATAGAATTCAGGCTGTGATTGCTGCCAATGGAGGACATACTAAATATTGATGTATTAATTCCGGATATAAATAAAATTGACTGTGATCTTAATAAAAATTTTTGTTATTGCTAAAAGCAATACTTTTGTTACACCCCCCCGTACTTGACTTATTTGGCCTGATTTATGTGGCCTGATTTATGTGGCCTGATTTATGTGGCCTGATTTATGTGGCCTGATTTATGTGGCCTGATAATATTTCAATGATTGACAAAGATAATATAAATAGAAATGGCATGATATTTTGTGCAATACAAGCGGAGGTATAATCATTATGGAAATCGAGTGGGATACAAATGAGGTAGATATACAATTGGGGAAATCCGTCCAGCTGATATAGCCGAGGTTGGGATACAAATGAGGTACGACTGTATGGGTATTTGAGCAAACAAATACAGTTATTACAACACTTGTCGATTTAACCGCGCGACACTAATACATTTGCAGTTTAGCACAAGATAATTTACCTGATAAAAATCCAATAATGTTCGTCAACTATCTTTTGAATGTCACACCATTTGTTGTCGGTTCTAAACATTCTGCCATATGTGTGTAATTATGTCATTTCTTGTACGGTTGTCAATAGAGAGTATTCAATCCTTTGTATTTACGCATCGCATTCACTCGTCATATTTCCATTACCTTAGTCTGTAGTGTTACGGTCGGATAGTCTGGGGTTTGGGAGAGCGATTAATCTTTCGCGTAAGGTGTTCTTCTGACCGGGGGATGTTACAGATTTGGCTTCGTGCTATAGTCAACTGCCGCTAATCCGAACCCGGGTCATCGTTCGAATTATCGTGGTGGGGTCGAATTATCGATTTTCGGTTACACAGAATTTAATTTTATTTTATTTGATATAAATTCAATACATCGTAACTACAACAATCATAGGTACGAACAGTTGCTTTCCTACGTGTTGAAATACTTGTCTTGCATTTGCATACGCTCTGTTTCTGCACAGCAGTTAGATGTTTATAAGGTTTGGAACGCTTGCAAACAGACATGTTTTTACGTTGCATCATTAATCTTATCTGGTTAACTTGAACAATCGAATTATATTAAGTTCGAAAAGTGAGAAAATTAACAATAGTAATAGCGTTCGAATTAACGTAACGTAAAGAGGAGATATCTTATATGGGCAAGATCAACTTGTTGATCGAATTAAGGAAAATCATACATGTCGTTCGAATAAGAAAAAGTAATACAATATCGAAAAACGGTTCCAACTCAGGCGTTCGCATTACCGGAAAATCGAATTAAAAGGGGTCGAATTATCGGCAGTTGACTGTATTATTGCTCAGACAGGTTGGGAATGGCAAGATATGATGACAGAGATGGCACACTTGTGTATGGCAAGTTTTATTTGTGTTGTGGATATCCGTTAAACTTGCATCGTTACGCGCGTCAAGGCTATGCAACAATATCATGAAAAGAGTGGCGATCATGAGTGGATTGATCAAATGAAGGCAATCACAGTGAAGAGTTGAGCAAGATAATCTTGCCTCATTGGCCGACTGCATGAGTCATTTTGGGGTATAAAAACATGTCAGGAAGCACACGGTGCTGAAATTGACAATGAAGCTTCACCGTCCAGCGAACAGAGCTCGAATGTAGCTACGCACTTTATTCAGGAACGAACTCATTACCAGTTTCATAAACTTTAAATAATGTACTCTCTATATATTCAGTAAACGTGCACGATTTTATTTCAGTATCTTTTAACTCAACCCATATGGAAGCATATCGTATTAATTGAAAGAGGAGTAAATCGTTGAGTAAACCGTTGAGTAAAACCTGTAATAAACCGCGAATCACAAGTTTATTCAAAGAGCGTTTGAGTCACTAAATCATAAGAAATGCACGGTGTTAATATTGTAAATTGACTTTATTTGTACCAACGTGCAACCATACCTGCAGCTGAATTCATATCATAGCTATTTGTCGGTTTAGGCAAATCTCCAGTAGGTAAAAGCCTACTAGAATATTTACTCTCCTTCTCGAGACGTGATAAGGGTTTTACATCATTATGATAGATGATATTCCACGTGTTGTCAGAATTGTCCATCTTTTTAATAAGCTTGCCAATATCATCCAAAAGTGTCTCTGCATCTGGACGCTTATCGGGATCAGCATCATAACACCGCTCGGCAAGTTTCTTGTATTCCTCTGGTGCGGAATCAGGCATCAATGGTCGTAGTCCGCTCATAATATCGCATACTAAATCTCTATCGAACTGCCTATCTCTAAAGGGTGGTTCACCAGTAGCAATCAAATACATAATGATACCAAAAGAATACACATCTGATTTCTTCGTAAATTTGCAGGTATGGAAGACTTCCGGTGCAATAAAGGGTAAAACGCCTCGAATGGTTGAATTTGACTCGCGTGA
>CAJVPI010000214.1:0-42060 GCA_910592345.1 Paraglomus brasilianum
GCGGTCGAATTACAAATTATCGGAAATTCATATGTAACGGTCGAATTAACGGAAAAAATTTCATATGAAAAAATCGGTAATTGTCGAATACTGGAAAGTCGAATTATCGGGAGTCGAATTAACGGCAGTTGACTGTATTGTTAATGATGACGTATTTCCACAATCTGCATCCAATAACAGCATAACATAAATCTATTAATGCGATCTACAATTATATAGTTAGTGAAATGATATAAGCGGAGATGGTTTCGCTAGCTAACATTATCTTCAGTTTGTAGTTTGGATTTCGTTCTTGAATCTAAACATTCCTTCGAACACTTGTACTATTATTAGCTATCATTCAACAATAAATGATATACATATTGGACATTAATTATCCCGGCGTAAAGCACGGATTCCGGAATCGCTAGGTAGCATCAATTCTCGTTAACATACGCGTATACTACGGTCCCCCAACGCACTATCGGAACTAATCCTACCGATGAAGAACTACCGATCGATTAATTTGGGAGCATATTAAAAGCCAGAAATAAGGCCACCAACTGTATTGGCGATTTAAGCAGGAGAGTAGAGGCTAGCCAAGCCTCGATTGAAAAGGCTAAATCCTAAGGCCAATTACTGAGCGCTCTCCCGCGGTAGTTGGCTCACATTATATCGGTAGAGTAACTCACGCTATTGTTGAATCTCTATTTTATGCGTATGCGTTTTGAGCAGCAGAAGCAAGAATACTAGTATAATAACAACAAGGACAGTAATTCACACCATTCGCATGCCAAACATTCCAAACATTCCAAACATAGTAAACTGAAGGCTAATATCGACGACAAAGATGGAAGTGTCTGCAAAATTGTAAGGCATAATGCGGTGGCAATAATATCTATGTGCCATTTATTATCCGTAACTAGGATTATTGCGTTATGTATTTATTAGCCCAGATATACAGCATATTCAGAATGTCGTCAAAATTACATAGTATATTCCTTTTATGAGGAGACATGTGATACTTCAAATGCATAGTTTGTACTACTACGTCAATATGCATAGTAATAGTTGGACAAACATCTACGGTCACATGATATATTGAGGAATTGCAGGATTTTGCCACGTCTCAGAATTTGATGATTGGCTACAAGTATGTGCAAATATCAGCCGAAAAATTTTTTAGTTCAATACTCCCAGTTAGCTAAACTCGTTTCAAAGTAAAAAAATAATTTATTCTCAGACTATCAACTATGCGCTCTCGGAAGCGAACACGTACAATAAACAGAAAAGCAAATTGCGAGCATGCATATTTGATTGAATAATAAGAGATATTCTTCACAAGAAAGACCGTGGTAATACTTTGTACCAAACAAGGTAATGTAGTTCTATAGTAGAGACGGTCATTCCTAGAACTTAGTCCTCCTTAATATCATCAAAGTCTTTCTCCCATTCACCGTCGAGGACTGAAGAAGTTAATTGATAGTCACAACGGATGGATTAGTAAATAAATACTACTTTATCGTTGTCCGCTTCTCAACCCTCCCCTCTTTTCGGGAACATACCAGAATCATTCAGGTCGTTACCATCAGCAGGAGCAAGAGCGGCTGTAGATTCCGCAAGTGCTTCTTTAATCTTTTCGCCGACAACAGACATGGACATATGGTCTTTAGTTTCAAATTTAGGGGTCTCTGAACCGTGATCCTGTTCAGTTTGGATTGGCGGTGGCAGATTTTGAATAACGAGTGAATCTTGTTGAAAGACTTCAGATGGTTTGTCTTCAGAGGTTAGGAATGATGGCATCACGCTGCTATCGTCTTTTTTCTCCTCTGGTTGCCTCGTCTGTTCCAATTGCCCTTTCGCTTCATCCATATCCACATCCTTCTTTGCCGTATCTTCTTTTACCACTCCTTTTGTTGCATTCTCTTGTTCATTTACCGTCTCCGCTTCCAATTTCTTCACCTCGACTATTACAACCTTTCGCTCACCCAATTCAATATCTTCGCTCCTATCCTTCTGGTCCTTTTTCCTCCGGCTTCCTATGCTACTCCTTTTCTCTTCCTCCGTGATATTGCTTGACGGTACCATTTTATCATGCTCTATTCTATTTCCTGGCACCAGTCGTCCGGTTGCAGTAATGGCCTCTTCGCGATAATTGCTTGGAGGGGAATACGGTCTTATGGAGTCAACATTTGTTTGGAAGAGCAAGTCGGCGTTCTGTGAGCTTTGAGTCGGAACTGGATGTTTGTACAAAGATTGGAGATGAGCACAATGTAGTGTCAACCATTTGATGTCAAAAGCAAACAAAACACTAACACTTACGTTTGAGTACTGTATCATTTAACCATTTCCATACTTCAACCAAATGTTGGTTTTCACACAAAGTCTGGAATTTGGTTATCGCATCGTAATGTATTAACGGCGGAATCAACAGCAATGAATTTACTGTAACAGCGAAAGGATAATTGAACAAATTAATGACAGAATTTTGATAGGCTCAGACAGCACAAAGAGGTAAAAGCGGTTTCCAATCACGTGAACCAAAACATACCAATGAGGACAGCTTGTTTCATGGGCGACATTAGCTTTCCGAGAAGTGCAAGGAGGAAACATGTATTGAGCACAACTGCCAAATACTACAAAGTGGCCAACAGTTAATACTTTTCAATACGAACTACGATGGCAACACGATCTGCTCTTCGTCTCAGACATTACTGGGCTCCATTCTTTACGGGTTTAGTCGATTGGTCACCGTTTATTCAAATATACTTTTGCAAACTTACCAATCGTGGATTATCCTTGCGGAATTTTGATACAGAATCACGCAACCATTGTATACGGATCTTGAGCCTATTGCATATTTCGGAGTATTTGACCGGTGTGGGCTGAGCACTGTAATTTATCGTTGATAAACGAACAAGGAATGGGTTGACAGCAGGTGAGAAGTAATGTTTTGAATTCGGTTGAGAAAAATTCCAAGATATGATTTCACATTCTCACTTACAATTCTTTCTCAAGTCTGTTGTGTAGTGGCTGTAATATACTCTATATAATAAATGATTAAATCACGACTACGATTAGAAGCCACAACCCAAAGCTGAAATGCGCACATCTTCCTTTATCATCATATTATTCTCATTCACACTCGTACCTTTGATGCATCCTTTAAGTTGGTATTGGTATTACTATGGACAAGTATTTCTGAGAGCAACACATACAGACCAGTTCCTGATGCTACCAACGTGAGGAGCGGTATGTATGGGTTGGTAAAGACCCTGTGAGGTGTAGTAATGGACGAGATAAGTAAGGGAAGTAGCGTTTATGCACGAGAAAGTGACAAGAATCGGATGTATGCGCTACATTATGCATTTAAGTCTTCGTTTCTCACAGCAATTCACTCCTTTCGCTACCCATATATATATGTATGTATGAATGAGTATACTTGCCAAACGGTAGCGTTAAGTCCGAGTACGACCACACACCATAATGTTGGTCTCTTGAGTATGAGAGTGGCATATGCGATCTCGACCGTTTCCTCGTACTTGTCGAAGTGGAGCTGTAACTTGTTTATTCCTTGCGCTGACATAGTGAAGTAGAGTGTAGACAAACTGTAGCGTGAAGCGTCTGTGCAGTAAAGCTGGAACTATTGATAGTAACGGACTGAGTAGATAGTAAACTTCTGGTTATGGTATTACTCGTAATAAAACTCTCTCGATACGTGAAGCAATCTTTTTTCCCTTGTCATGATAAGCAAGTTTTATTAGATGCTTAAGTATGCGGCGGGAGATTCATGGTCACGGGAACCGTAGTTTATTTCACGCAGTGGTGGTGGCACATGGCGCATGTATAGATGAGAGGTATTTATCCTGTGTGCAGACATTACGTGAATGTTGTGTGGTACGCCAGGTGTCATGGGGAAAGATGGTATAATTGATTAGATGAATAATAACGTTGTATTTGTTGCGTTCAAAACGATTGACGAGAGAGATTATCGTTATGAACAATCTACTGTGTAACCATGGATTAATGCAATTGTATAATATTATTTTCAGGGGTTCATATCATTCAAAACTTCCCAATAATTAATAATGGATCAACGTTTGTAATTCGGTCACATGCTTTCCTTGTTCGCTTTGAAAAGAGATGATTTATTTAATCGAACATTGTCTGATGCTAAAAAGCAATTCCTAGCAAGGGACGTCCTAATTTACCGAATCCTTTCCGTCATATATTTTGACCTTCCCACTTCTTGAGAAAAATAATAACAGGGAGACATTTCCTTTAGAGATTTACATCTCAGACCGGATAGATGTCTGAACGCAGAACATTTGTCTCTCGTTGTTCAGAAAACTATAGATATCCCTTCTTCAATTATAGACTCTGATTTGCACGCATCGGTTGCCCCACTCCTGCAGTGAGTGTAATAAATGAGAAGTTATTATTGTTGGATATTTCGGCGACATTCCAAGCCACTTACACAAAAATAAGCGGTATATATCAATGGTGAACTTTTTTGTTTCAGGATAGTGGTAAAGTTATTCTTTCTAACATTGTAAACGGCAGGTCATCTACAATGTATGATCCACCATAGTAATAGCAAAGTAGACTTTTCGAAAGCTGAAACAGAATCAATTCGGATTGCCTGCACATTTGTTTATTGCTTCAAAAATTTCTGTGCCTATGATAAATAATGATTGGGATCTGCTAAGTTACGTGTTCTGCTAGCTTCAAGAAACTCATGGATAGGCTTTCTTTACCATTGTGCCAAAAGTCGAAGATTAGAAAGAACTAGTATACATATGTTAATCAAGCATATGGAAAAACTAAACCGTCATCAATTTTTTGATGCTCGGAACCCCTGAAATCTTCCGTAACACTCTCAAGTCAATTTATCTACCTACCTATTGTGTTCTACATATAGATGATGACGCATTCTGATCTACAGATATTCGTCAGCACCAAAGGAGATCGACGCAAGTCATGTGAAATTCTCAAAACACGCATACCACCATTTTAACAAGACTAAAATACCAATATACAATTTTATTCCCCACTCTATATAATACATCCTACATACATATCACCTATTTATTACATACACAGGTATTCAAATAAAGTTATTTATCCTATATATGAGCATAGCAAATCTCTTCAGACTAGGGTGCGAAGTATCTTCAGCTAATTGTCGATAGTATGTATCTTCAAGACGTTGTCTAACCGGGGGGATGATCCGGGGAAGGTGTTCTCGAATTGAGGCGTCCTATAATAACAAGTATCGTTATAATGGGAATAGTTAATATAAGCAACCTTCAAACAAGTTTCCAACGAATGCTTCTCTACTCACCTTAATATCTAAATGAGCAACTGCCTCTTCCAACCATAACAATTTCAATTCAAATAGCTTATCCAATTCGTTCGATAGATGGTGAATCAGTGAGAGTACGACAAGCTGCGACACACTTGTCCTACCGTCTTCATGAAAAATAGTCTTCTGATCCAGTTTACTAATTAAGCGGAGTATTGTTGTCGCGTCGTTGGATGATAGGGCCTGTTGGAAATTTTGACAAAATTTTTTAATGAATGATGTACGCTGATATTTGGCATTTGCTTAGTTTGTATAATTGGGTATGAGAAGTACACACACATATATACGCGCGTGCTGTGTGTATATATGTACGCTTCCTTCTCCCAACCTCAAAAACCAAGCCCTAAAACGAACCTTAACAAAAGCCTCTTCAAAATTCCCCACTTCCAAATACCTATCAATCATATTCCTCAATTCAACTACTCCAGGGGCTTCCATAGGAGACGTATACGTCCGCTGCACACTTGGGTGACGCTGATGTGTCTGCTGACGGTGATGCACAATAGTATGTTCCGCTTGAGAAGGCAATGCTTGACGAGTAATTAGAGAAGTGTTCGATGTATTAAATGTGGCAGTCGATTGGGGAATTATAGATGTGGTAGGTTGTGGAATGGTGGTCGTTGTAGATAGTGGGATGGTCGCCGTAGATGGCATGGATGACATGGTTGGCATGGTTGCTGTGGCCATCGGCGTAGCCGCGGTGGGGAGCGAAATAGGCACGTTATTGACAGGTGTACCTGCTCCTATGGATGCCATTATACCAGTAGATTGAAGAGCTATCGACCGATCGACCGATCGTTTGGTTGGCATGAATCATATATATGAATTTTGTAACGAGATAATCGGCAGAGCAATGGCGGGTATTGGTAAAAAATAAAGTAGCGGATATTAGGAAAAAAGTCATCATGCAATAAGCAAACGGAGTTGTCTATTTACCCCATACATTATTTTTGTACCACGCACGCCCACACAAACCCTGCTCACTCATCCCTTATTCACTTACCACCATTCCCAACTCCCTTATTTCCCATTTCATATCCATCCTGCGCACTCATCCGTCCCAATCGTGGAGTTGTTTGAGGAATGAGCATACGCTTCAATTCTCCCGATAAAGATCGAGCCAGCTTGTGTTGAACCTCGGCTGTAGCGTGTGACGAATGCGTCTCGGGCATGTGAGAAGGGAGATGAGTTGTGGTGGCAGTGGCGGTGGTGGCAAGAGGCTGTGGGTGGATGCTCGAGGGCAGCTGTTGCTGAGGCAGTTCTGGCTGTCGTTGCTGTTGCATTCCTTTTATTATATTAATCAATTCCACCTGAGTTTGCTGCATGTCTCTTATAGACCTTTCTAATTGTTCTAACCTTCCGTGAATTCCCTTCTCACCCGCTCCCATCGAGGTCAAACTTTTCTCACTCCTTTCTGCAACATGTTGCAAACCCTCTTCTACTGTTTGATTTATTTGCAAGAACATTACAGCCGTAGCTTCCTGGAGTTGAGGGACAAGAATGCCAGTAAACGATTGTTTGAATATTTCGTCAACGGTTGGCCGCATTGCTTTGGACACGCCTTTGGCAATCGATTCAATCACAGCCGGTTTGGAGAGAACTTTGGAAACATTTTCGGATACAGCCCGCTCGATTGCGACTGGGATCGACTTTTAAGATAGTGGAAAAAAGTAAATTGTAAGTGAATTGTTGCATATTTGTACGATGATACCACGATCTACGTTGTTATTCAACCATATTATAAATTATTATACATCTACCTTACTTATAGCCTCAGGTAACGCCTGCTTTACTTTATTATCAACTGCATTGGTTAGCGTCCTAGTCAATGCTGGCACAAGCATAGTCTGCACTTCCTGTCTTATTGTCTGGGTCATTAACTGAGAAGTATTATTATTCAACGTATCGGAAACAACCTTCAGAATTGACTGTTGTCGAGATGTCTCAAGAGCTTGATGCTGTATACGATCGGATTTTAGTTCTTGTGCTTAGAAAGGTGGGGAAGAATAAGGTCGAGTTAAGATGTGAAAAAGAAGTTAACATAAAAGGGCGACAAGGAATAAAAAATACATATGCACTTACATTGCTTATCCATTTCTTTAATGAACACCTTTTGCACTTTATTAACAATATTTTCTTCTAGTTTTCTAAACTCCTTGGAAGTGTTTCCGTCTATAACATCCAATTCATACTGTTAGCATAAAGTGTAGACAGTCAGAGATAATAGCAAATGTTCCCATTCACAGTACCTGCTTTGTGGTTAGAGTTTTCTTGTTGAGCCTGCGCTTCTGCCTTGCGTGATTTCTCATTCGCATTCGATGATTTACCATTGGCTTTTTGTAAATCTGCGGGTTTTTTATTCTTCTGTGATGGTTCTTGATGTGCATCGTTATTTGAGTCTTTATCCTTCTCCTTATCTTTATCTTTCTCTCTATGTCGATCCTTGCGCCTCGCGGGTCTTTCAGAATCCGACACTATTTCTCCCGTCCCTGCAGCAGCTAAAGCTCGTTCTTTTTCAGCCTTTTTCTTCTCCTTTAATCTTGCAATAGTACCGTTAACAACAGGACCAGACAATTTAATGTTGCCAGTTGAGGCGGCTTTTTGATTTTCTTTTTTATCTTCTTCGTCTGCTGGTTGTAATTCGGAAGTCGCTCGGACTATTGAAGAATGAGATTCTGTACTGGTTGATGTTGAGGCAATTGCAGAAGTCGTAGCTGAAGTAGACACAGAGGGATGAGGTGGATGCAGAGAGGACTGGTCGTGAGTAGCCGTTACTGGTGGTGCGTTTAATGGTTGTTTGATTGGCTGCGGTAGAGTAATCTCCGTACTTGTATTTATAGCTTTGGTTTGGTTTCCTGTAGTCACGCTCAGCTCTTTATCTTCCCCTTCTATCTCTGCCGTTTTAACTTTCGGTTCTGATCCTTCGGCTGAAATGACTTCTGTAGCTCCTTTGTCTGACCTATCATCAGTCTTCTTCTGCATGAATATGCTTGGTTCGCACTTAAATTCAGGACATCTTTCAAGGTTGTTTGGGTACAACATTTCTGAGTATAGCAGATATTGTTGTACAACATCTGTCTGAATGCAGTAGATACTGAAACCATCTGATTCCGGGACGTTTACAAAGCTGATTATGAATTGATCAACCGGGAACTCAATTATGTAATCGAACTAAACGAGTCATTAAATAGGGTTAGTAAAGTCACAGCTACCCAACACTGTTGAAAACAATTCGCGTCGTTGCGAACAAAATAAGAAGCTTATGGACATTGATAATGATATCCAACCTTTTTCCTTCCTGTATCCAAGTGCACAGCAAATATAGACATTCTAACACTATTCCCTACTATCAAACACCGACTTTTCTGTTCAAACGCGACACAATTGAACATCTTTCTTTCATTAGTTAATGTCTTTCCACCGTGTCCATCTCCTGTCTCTTCTTTCGGAGGTATATATTTAATCTCCTGGATAGCACTCTCCATTGTCGCATCGTATAACCTCAATAAACTATTCCTGTTAGCACCAATAACAACGTATTCAAATGCCGATGATTTGTTGAATAAAGGCAGGCCTTCTTCTTGAAGGTCAACGAAAAGGATCGAGGATGGTCTTTCACCATGAAGGTTTATACTGTGTACGACAACAGCCTCGTGAGGATTTGACGTGAGTTGTTGGACATCAAAAAATTTGACATAGTGACCACTGGCGGTTGCAAGAATTGTGCCATCAGATGAGAATGCCAGGTCTTCGACTGGCTTTTTTTTTTCGATACAATAGTTTAGATAAGAATATGTCAAATTACATTATGCTGAAACGAGTTGAATATGAGTCTTACCTCGTCATATTTCTCCGTCTTGGCGATACTTGACCATATTTCTTCCTCCTTATGATTCACACTATCTTTGCCCTCAGACACCTTTGCTACATCAATTACTCCAACTTCATTAGTATCAGTAGCAACTGCAAATACAGTTCGCTTGGGATGCCAAACAGCTCTCGTATATCTTGGCGGCGTCGGTTCGGACATTATAGTCTTTGCGTCTAATTCAAAGACAATTTTGCACGGAATTTCCTCATCGGCTGCCTGCGGCGGCTCTGAGATTTCCCAAATAGTAATTGTACTAACGTCGCCGATGGCAAGAAGAAAGTGACAGTTATTGTGGCTAGAATATTGGAGGCATACGTCAATTATTTGCGTGCCTTGGAGTCGAACGAGCGCCCTGCTTCCATATTGGATGCTTATTATACGGACTTTACCTCCTGTCATATTAAAAGGTTATAAGTAAATGTTGAGGAGTAAGGTCAAGTTCACGCAGTATTAAAAATTATAGAACTAATACTAAATAATGAAGGCTAATACATAATAACAACTAGTGGCAAATGCGACAATCATTATGCCATCGAGAGAAAATAAACCAATTTGGCATTGCGTTTCACTAATACCAACCTTTGACTGCGTAGCATATAAAATGATCATTTGCAGCAATCAATTTCGATGTTCGATATTCAGTATCACTTATAACCCTTGTAATCGTGGTAAGTTCCAAATCTCTCGTTGATATCATTGACTCGTTCTGTTGCGACAGGTCAATTACAATATCACTCGAAGGAAGCCTCATTCCATCAGGAATATCTCTCGATAAATTCTTCCTAGTCATAGAAGCCCGTATATTCCACGCAGTAGTATCTGGTAACGAAGGCTTCATATACGGATAGTCCATAATTGTTTTTTCTCCCACAATTGTTGTTCCTTCAAAGGACGCCTTCGGTTTTTGCCCCACCGATTGTCCTTCAGTCTTCACACTGGTACTCCTATCCATACCTCCATCCGCTTTCTGACTTTGTCCATGAACACTTCCACCACCTTTACTCCTTGCAGTCGTTGTCGGGTTAGTTTTTTTGAACAAATCAAACGGATTTTGATATGTAAAAAGCGAACTAGCACCAGATAATGAGCTTGCTTTGGTCGTTGGTGGTGAAGTGGAAGCAGGCGGTATTGATTCGAGACTAGTAAGTTTGTTGTAGTCAACTACTTCTACTGGGGATGTAAGAGAGTCGTCACTTAACACTGCGTCGGGTGTGGGTTCTTCGGCAATTGCGATGGGGTCAGTAGCGGCGTCGATAGTAGGAGTAGTATACATTAATGCGGATGCAGATGTGGACGCGAATGTAGATGAAGATGCGAATGTAGATGAAGATGAAGATGCAAGCGCGTGCGCGGAAACAGATTTTGATGTGAATTTTGGATAATCTAAATTGTGAACGTCTTCTACACGCGTTTGAGTAGTTTCACTGTCACTATAAAATAGGGATGCAAGTCAGGAGATGATTGCAGACAATAATGCAAGAATGAATAAGATAAAAGAATTGACTTACGTTCCCTCATCCTTCTTCTCATTCTCCATCTCCATCCTTTGTGGTCCAAATAAAGCCAATTTCAGAGATTCTGTCGAGGCTCTATCGATATTCAATGTCGGATCAGCTCTAAGCGCTAGTGGTGGTGGATATGGAGGTGATCCTGGCTCTTGGGGAGTGCCACTTGATGATGTCATTGTAACAGATGTCGTTGATGACGTTGAATTTGCTGAGAAAGAGTTTTGTAGAAACGCCAATGGATTTATGATATTAAGAAGATTAGATTGGTTAGGGGCGTTAAGGGAATCGGAGGAGTCTGGTAGAAAAAACGGAATAGGTAAATCTGAAGGATTTGGCATTTGTGGAGGTGTTGACGTCGTTGGTGATCTTGCTGGTGGCGAGACGAGCTGGGTAGATGTAATGGAGGGTGAAATTGTGGGCGTGATAGTAGGTGAAATAACACTGGAGGAGGGTATTTCCGTATTTTGAACAGTAAACACCGGGGCAGCACTGAACCGTGGTGAAGACGGCGGCGGCGAACTATCAGCACTCGTAATACCTTCGCTCTCAGTAACACTCGAAACCGCCACTTGCACGTTCTCATTCGTTATCGTTTCAACATTATCTTCATTATCTAATCCTTCCTGAAAATTATCACTCATTTGTTGTCCGTCCTCTTGCATCTGGCCTATCGAAGTTGTCGTAGAGGTTTCCAAGTTATCCTGTACGTCAAGTTCAGTACTTTGTTCGTCCCGTCCTAGCAAGTCTCGTATTAGACGGTACATGTACCTGTGAAAATTTTAAAAAAACAAGTCTGTTGCCGTAGGTTCCACTATCGTGAACGACGGCAAAAACAGGGTATGTGTCAAAAAGCCTGTGTGAGAGTTTGAACGACGGTTTTTTTGGAGTAATGATGTGATGTCATAAATTGAGGGGTCAATATAGTGTGACGTCACGTAACGAGAAATCAATGTTTACTAACGAGAAATAGTATACTAACGAGAAACAGTTTAGACGGATGCCAGGTTTCTGGTATGAAAAACGGATTGAAAAATAATTGGATTTATCTTAACTAGTATTGGCTAAGAGAACGCTTGCATTTGCCAAACCTATACCAATCCAAGCACATAATAACATCATGTTTTACACGCACGAATATGTTGAGCATGTTGAAATACACACAAAGAAGACTTTCGCATATCAAGAGGATCAGCACAAAAGATGTGTGTGGATGGTTGCTAACTGTCTTCCGTGAAAGGACAGAACCCAACCATACTACATTGAGTATAATGTACACATAATTGCCGCCATTATAAGAATAATTTGGTGCGTAAATAGACCAAAAGTTACAATGCGTAACAATATCAATCTGACTAATTCCGTGACGCATTATGCGAATTGTATGTACACAAAATTGACCTAGTCATCACTCGTTTGAAACATTATCTCGTATATCGATTTTGATATCATACCCCGTTGATATCCCTATCAACATGTATCCAGATTTGATCCTCACTGATAAAGAATTATTCAAATAATTATGCACTATCAAGATTAATATTAATATAAATTAGTATTTAAATTTAAACTTCTGATCTACAATATTGCAAAGTCTGTTACATCGAAGCGAGACAACAAAAAATTAACAGATTTTTTTATCAAGAGAGAGAGAGCCACAATTCATAAGACTGGTGAGTAAATTGAGGTTTTAAGCGGTGGTAATTCTGACTACTATTAATTGCCTGAATATCATGTTACTTAATTCGAGACGATGAATATCGTACATTAATATAATACATATCAGATACGACGTCGTTTATTTAAAACCCTAGCCGGTCCTGTAGGTTGATATTAGAGATTTACTGTATATGTATTGCTATTTGAGTAATATTAAGGCAATCCTTTTAACTTTACTTTCACAAAAGCAGTTTAATCACAATTTTGTGAACATTGAGGTTTCTACTTATCTACTCAACCATATACTTGTTGCCATACGCTACATCAAGTCAAAGGCTTTTGTTACCAACAATTTTTTTCCGAAATTATACTGCTTTTATATTACAAAATAAACTTTTAGATTAGAAAGGCGTACTAGCTTCTTAATTAACAGTTGCAAACCAGTTTAAGCACAAAGTTTATATTCCAAAATAATCTTTGTACGAGTATTATTTCTACTGACACAGTGTACATGACATGTCTCGCTAATGACAGGTTAGATGTTGAATACTACTTATTTTTTCAATGTAGATAGGTACACGTCTGGAATAAAGCGCTGGTTCTAATTTGTAAAAAAATGTATACAAATTATAAGGCTTATACGCACGTGTCAATTAAGGTGGGATTAATTTTGAATGAAAACTCTGTAGACTTCCCATTGCTAAATGTATAAACATATCTCCCTCATCAAGCTGCACAGAAACACGAAGGTGTGATAATTAGTGGTCAGTGCAAATAGTTACAATAAATATTCCTTGAACAATGGCCATTAATTTACTGCAAATCAGAGTATCTGACACTTACCCAGGTAATCCTCAACAATGACATGGAGATTGTCTTAATTAGGTAAAGCACTGAACACATTTTCAATTTTTGCTTCAGATTTCCAGAATGATGCCCACTGCTCATTGTCCATGTACGAATGCATTGCTTACTGGAATATCCAGGTTCTTTGCTGGGACATGGTCAAAACCTGGTTTATTACCCTTTCTGAATACAGTAATATAGCGTGTTTTTTTCAAGGTTGACTTCAAAAGCCTTTGCAATGTCATTTACCAAAACCAGGCACAATTGTGTAATGGGACCTCTCTTAGCCTGTGGCAAATGTTTTGTCACCCTGTGTGGATGGATTACGTCTAGCAGACGTTGCTTTCCTCTTCTGGGAGGACATGTTTGGAAGTAAAATATTCGCGTTTATTATTATTACTATTACGGGTCCATCGACATAATGATTTTAATCGTTGTTTTTTTCAGCCATTCCAGCCATTAATAAAAATGCTTACTTATCGATAATAACCTTGGAGATCGAGCTTTTTCAAACGAGGCCTGGCAAAGCTTATTTCTATCGGGGAAACTATTATCTATTCTAAGTCATTATAGACAATTAATTAGCAATCGTATTTGATAATCGATGAATCAGATCGATTATTCACTGATAGAGTAATTAACGTTTTCACGCTCTATCAGTGCGAATAAATTAAGAACACGCTGTTTATTAGAAAAAAATTGCGTTATAGAACGAGATTACATGTTGTTTGCTGGCGAAATTTAAGATTTTAACCTCCTAGCGTTCCATTAGCTACATTCTAAAAAGAGTGAATAATAAATAAAACGCGCACCACAAAAGTTTAGCAATCTTGTCAATTTTGTTATTAATTTAAGATACGGTATGTAATGTAATAACAATGTACACATACTGGCCAAAAGTATTGGTCACTTACTAGTAAAACATAGTAAAAACCTTTAATTTTATCGTCCATGCGTACTATGCAAGTTGCAATGATTTCTGCGCCGTTTTGAAGCTAATTGATTGTATTTTTCGAGAAAAAAAAAAAATCAGTGTGGGACTTAAATTATCTACTGTAATGAAGGAATAGTCCGATGAAGTGGCGTATTTATCTTACACATATTAATATAATTTTCATATGTGTAACATGAATCACCACTTTATCAAACTGCAGCTTTAAAACAGGACTGAATATGTCATTATTATTTTCGAAAAATACAATCAATTAGCTTCAAAACGGTGCAGAACTTGCATGGTACGCATGGACGATAAAATTAAAGGGGTTTACTATGTTTTACTAGTAAGTGACCAATACTTTTGGCCAGTATGTGTACATTAATAAATAATGTATTTAAGTTATAATAATAGTCAAATAAATTAACTTCTTATAATCCAATTAAGCTGCACTTGAACACCTATTAAATTAAACAGACTGTTTCTTTGTCCAAGGTTAAATACAATTAGTATATTTGTTCTTCGACTCTGGTTTCCAATAAAAATAACGATTCATCTAAATCAAACATGTTATACTTACTATCGCGGGTAACTTATACTATCGATTACATTAATCTGTTGTACCTCAGTTTGAAACAATTTCAGTCTAGAACTCAGCTGTCTCGGTCCAGAACTGAGACAGGTCCTAAACTGAGGTACAACAAATCCATCTCTGTCATCAACAAACTTAGCGGAGTGAAATAAGAAGCTGCAAAAGACAAGCCGTGTTCTTCATAAACAAAGATGGCAAGACGCTGAATAAGAATAGGATTTAATTATCCAGAATAATGAAATAATTGTAGATGTCATAAATGATGTAAACAGTACGATGAGAATAAAGTTATTGTTGGATGATAATTCAATTTATTATTATTAATAAGAAAAGGGCAATCCCATTCAGCGCCTTTGCAAAATGATTTTTTCACACTTCGTTAGATGGGAGGCATTCATTTCATCGACAGTACAGTTCGTCGACAGTCATTTCGCCGGCAGTACATTTCGCCGACAGTCATTTCGCCGACAGTAAATTTAATGCTTATATTTAATTTTGCTTTAATAATTATCATCACAATAGGAATTGTAACCAATAAGTGCCGTAAATTTCCTATCCACTTTTCTAAATTACGTAGATACAGTCATATCTTTTTGACATCCTTACCTAATTTCATAATCCCGCGTTGTCTTTACAATCCTTATTATAATAAGCAAATTAGCTGTCGGCGAAATGACTGTCGGTAAAATGATTGTCGGTAAAATGTGCTGTCGACGAACTGTATTGTCGATGAAATGAAGCAGGCTCATTCAGTTGACAAGGCTCAGGTTATTTTCTAAGCTACGTGACACAGTCGCCCACCAAGCTACGTTGTCAGCAAGAGCGCTTAAAAGAATACTAATTTTTAATACTAACAATAAACTTGTATACAGTGTGCTACGAAAAAAAGAAGCTTTTCGAATGCGTATATTTTATGCAATATAAATTATTTTGTTTTTTTGGGGGGGTTTTTTTTTTTTACATTTTGATGTAAACACTTACAGTTTTTTTTAAAACTGTCAAACAATTCAAATCTTTGTTTTGCTCAACCCTAGCTTTTTGCATCAGATTTGATCACAAAATATCTCGATCAAGTTTGAATCCACAGTGCAAGTGGTCTAGCCAAAAAAGTATAACCAAAGATTGTGGAAGAATGAAATTCTATTTCTGATAAAATGCAATTTAGTGGATCGATAAAATAAAAACGTACGCTAATTATGGAAATATTTGTGAAAAAAAAAAATTACTCTGGCAATAAAACCTCTGCTCATAAGCTATTAAATAAAGTATAAAGCTCATTCATTACTCTAACCGTTGTAGCACAACAATCAATAGTTTTTTTTGGTAACACTGTAAGGACCACTCCGCAAAGTTCATATTCCACAAGTGTTTAAACTTTGCCAGTAGTTTTTCCTCCTTGTACGTATTATATGTAAGTTATGTGTATTCATAAAACATTGTTGCAGGCAATACTCTTTAAAGCATGAACGTTAACAATCCATAAAGATTTTAACAAAAAACTGTGCCTTACAAGTTTTACAGTCCCCGGCGAAAAGAATGGCGTAGAAATACTGCGTCTTTTTTTAACCGTAACGTCACCATTTTCTGATTTTAGGCCATTTGCTTATATTACCAAATTGGATAATAAAGTGTTAATTTAAAATGTAATAGTAAACAACGATCTTTGTTATTGTTTATATTTCACTTTTACCTGCCAAGTCCTCTTGAAATACAACGAAACGCCGTTAAGTTGCTTTGGCAACAAAACGTGCGTAATACGAAAGAATTTTCCCAACAATTGGGAATTCCTTTACTATTACGCTCATGCGTACGATACGTTAGTATATTGAATAAAACTGACAATCTTTCTATAAATTATTCACCCGGTCGTCCAAGAAAGTTGTCCCTCTAAAACGCCACCATATTGGAAAAATCTTGAAACACAACCATTTCACCACAGCAGGCGAAAAAAGATTATACACTTAAAGTCAGTGAACGTACATGCGTCGTGAGCTCAAAAATCTCGGTTATGTTTCTATTCTTCCAAGAAAAGTGCCTCTCTTGACCCAAAGAGCGAAGCTTGTGATTATTCACGTTACAATTGGAAGAAAGTTATTTTTTCCGATGAAACAACACTCCAGATGTTTAGCAACACCATCTGTACATGGCTCATGATTAGTGCTAATGGAAAGGTTGTAATTCACCGAAAATTTAGATCGTCATTTATATCGGAAAATCTTACAACGCGAATGCATTACATGGTCGTAACTGTTCCAACAAGATAACGATGAGTTCTTCCTTGGCCTTTATACAGCTCAGACTTGAATCCGATTGAAAATGTATGCCTTAAAAACAGTTAATAATAATAAAGTTTTTACATATCATCAAAAAAGGACTATGCCCTAGTGACGTTGTTAACTCAGAGGCTAAGTTTAGACAGCAAAATATGAAGCTAGCGGAAATTTTGGTAGCAGAAGAGGGGGCTGTTATCATAGAGTTAATGCTACCGTCCAATGCATTATCCTGGTCCGCGCAAAGTGCGTTTATAAGGCGAAACAATACCCACACTGAACATGGTATTAATGGTCAATTAAGAGATTAAGATCGTATGACAATGCAATAAGATAAAACTACAGTCCGATTATATGTGAGTATTAGAAAAGCCATCTTTTAATGTGTGAGACTTTATTTTCCAAGCTACACTATGTAAATTTAACATTAGCTATTGAAGCAAATAACATTTCTTAACATATTGCACGTAATTCGGGTTAATAGACTTTGTTTTCGGTTCTTTCTCAAGAATCTGAATATGAATTGCAACAATATACTGTATTTGATACAAACTTTTCTTAGTTTAATAAAACGAGATTCGATTGCATGTGACCCAAACTCATCGTTATAGTTTAGTTGCTTTAGTGGAATCTGCGCTATATTCCAGTTGACACTTTTCTCCTTTAAACTTATTTGCTGCTAGAAGTGAAATTGTGGCCAACCAATATGGTTTAAAACCCGCATTATTATGATAAAGTTGTAAAACACTTGATCTTCGATTAAGTCATAAGCTGAAGCTTAACATTAATTTTACAACAAGTCGTATCAAATGTAATCTTTGAACTTTCTTGTTTGATTGATTTCTCACAGACATCCAGTCACAAAGTTTCTCGAACAAGTATTATTATTATATATTGTTATTGAATTTTGGCCAAAGTGATTTCGGGAAAGCTTCCTATCAGAAAAGTCTACCTCCTATTTTGCTACGCATGCCTAAAACTAATATTGGATATATTATAGTTTTCAAGTTCTGATTTTCCACGATCTAATGCTGAGTACCTAATTATTATTCCTTCATTAATAATCCGTCGTTGGGTTCGACAAATGATCAAATATGGCTAATAACCGAGTAGGACCTGTATATAAATAGAAACGTAGTCATTTGTATAACAATGAATTTGCTTGGGGTGATGCACGATCATAATAAGATTGACATATGAAGGTTTGGCGAAATCGAAGATGATTGGATTTTGGGGATAGGACATTGAGATACATTTACAGTGTACTGAATACAATAGAGACAATTAAAGACTGCCGAGTGGGCGAAATGAGCACAAAAGAAGACGTTCGGATTCCAGTGTTCTTTTCTAACGCTACGGAAATGGCCAATCATCGGGAAAATACATGCCCAGAAATAATTAACGCTCAAGTTAATTAGTTGACGTTGCATAACGTTTGCTGATTGGTCGTTAATTTTCCGTAGCATTATTAGGTTAGAATTATCAACAACAGACATCGATGTATTAATATAGTAATTATCGTTATTATTATGGTCAACCCTTATACACTAATGCATATGATTTATTGTTTAATTATAATAGCAGTAGTAGCAACAGGACTAGGTGAACGCGGATCTCGAGACTAAAGGATATTAATATGGGTATAAATAAATGAGGTACAGCTTGTATACGTAATACATTCAGATATGGGGGGTTATTTATTAATGTCTTGTCGATCATCAGTGCGATTAACCCAATTACGGTTGAGTGGAAAATGGTTAGCTTGTCAGTTTAAATCCCCATTTTTACATCAGGTTTGTTTTCAAAGCGAATAATAAAATAATGACCATGTCAAAGGAAAAGAGTCAGGAGGCCAATTGTGACCAAGCTAAACGAATAAGCAAAAGTATAAGGGGTGTATGTAGCGGGTAATAGTGGTTTTTTTCTTAACGACTTGGCTTGTACTCATGTGATAGATAAAACTTTTTAGCGGATTAAACGCCTAATACCGATACTTACTAATTGATTAAAAAGTGGGACAGCACGTTCTTTTGGATGATGGGGCAGAGAAAGCGTGGGAATATGACCATACAAATATTTATTACTGTAATATTTATATTATCAAATCTTATTATTAGATTACGTAATACAATGATATAATGTCAACCATTGGATATGAGTGAGAATTTTAATTACTATCTCGGATTACAATTACAAATAAACATTCAATTAGGTATGCGGACGGCGAGTGAAAAAATGAAACCTGACTTGTTTAACATGGCTATCACAATGCTATTGGTTCCGCTTTGATGAGTATCCGAGTTTAAGCATGTTATATTTAAAAAACACTTACAAAGGTTAAAATATCGACGGCACCATTTCATAACAGAATGTCTCTATCAGGCAATTCCATGGATTATTCTGGACTTATGTTATTGTCCCAGATTTGCGTTATTATTGCTCCTAATAATCTTGTCACATCGGCATTGCGATTAGAAATCGATACAATCGTAACATGGTTGCTCTTCTATCATCAGTAGATGCCGTTAGTACCAAAAGCTGGCATTTTTTGCTATTGTTGTATTAACTTTGTCATTAATTAAAAATGCTCTCTGGATGCAAATTGGAAATGCGGATATCTATGCATGAACACAAAATCCAGGAAAGGATTTTCTAAAAGCTATTTTCAACAATAAAAGTGTTTGTCTCATTTACTAAAGTTTATTTTAACCATCAAGGACCTGCAGTGTGAATCAATCCCAAAATAGACCCAGCCATAGTCGCACTGTCGAATCTATTAGCCCCACGCGAGAGCAGTCGGACAACTCTAAACCAGCGGGGGAAATAACCATTACGGCAAGGCAGCCGATATCCACAATCAGTTTAACGACCTGTTACGACTCCATTATCACCACCACCACCACCAACGTCATATATTTATCCTCTGTTATTTCAATCTAAACCCAACTCGTCCACGAGCGGCAAAACGGTAACATTAAACAGGCCACAATGTAACACTATTGTCACATTCCGTCTCGATAAGTCGTCCTATTCCTTCCATCTCATTTCTCTATAAAACACTAGCCGGCCAGCATAACAGTCCATCACTGTGCGTATCGTACTACTCTCCCTATCCTTCCCTTCTCTATCTCGCCATACCTCTCATTCCCTAAAGTCCCTTTACTTCGATAAAGGACAGAACATTCTTTACTTCACTCCTCATTTTATATTCGTCACTCACTTACTATATATATTTGATGCTCTGTTGTTCATTATTTTAATACTTATACTGTTGGCTGAGTTTATCAGTAGTAGGTAATTATACATATATACTTATATATATATATATATATACACACACAAATATATATATAAATATTACACCCATTCCAATAACTTTCTCTCTTTATATTCACTGTCCGTTCTAACGCCTGTCTGTTTGTGGATATATTATTATTGGAATCCAACTAGAGTCCATAAAGTCCACTCGGCCCTCACTGCTGTCGATATTATACGACAGATACCTACACACACACTCTTTTTTGTATCTTCGGCATATCTCAAGTCATTTACTTTGCGACCTAGCAAACACGTCATTCCTACGAATAGAAGAGATAATAATACGGATAATAAGAATAAGTAATAGGAATCTTAGAAGTACTCCGACAAGTACGCTCACTGTCAACTAACTAGAAAGTGCCATCTGTACTGCTCCACATACCAACTGTCCCTTCGGTACATATCTTTTTCACATGTGTATATAGTTATTTCTCTGCCATCTTTTATTTGCCTTCAAAATACCTGTTTCATTGATAATATAATCTGACCCTCATTTCCTTAAATAACTCTGTTCTATAAAACGATCTCCTATATTCCACACATGTTCAATACTTACTCTCTAATCTACCATCACTCAATTTTAGATTCACTCCTCAAAAGCCTTCCGAGTGCCTTTTTTAAAGTTTTCTGCGAAAACAACGACTACTCCCCGTTCATTTAATACCATATTATTACGTTGTTACCGCTGTTACGCCAATGTACTCCCAACGAAACCACTCTGAAAGTCTTCTCACTCAGCCATTTCATCCTCCGGCTGAGGACCAGCTTGTCGACCAGGGGTTTATACAAGACCAACTGCAACAACAGCCGCCTTATAGCCAAGAGCAATTGGACGATATCAATTTCAACACGTCCCAGCTAATGCTCTCTTCCAATGCCTTTGCTCTACAGTCATTGGATGGTAGTATGCCGCAGAGCGCTCTACCTGCTGAATGGCCACTTTACTCGGACGCATTAACTGGAATGGCTGATGTCAATGTTTATGATAGCGACTTGATGACTGATAATCCAATGATCGGCGACCCAGCCTGGCAGCTCATATCATCGCAACAGGCCTCTCAGCTCGCCGAATCGCCAGCT
The DNA here is from genome assembly GCA_910592345.1 of Paraglomus brasilianum. Classification (NCBI taxonomy): domain Eukaryota; kingdom Fungi; phylum Glomeromycota; class Glomeromycetes; order Paraglomerales; family Paraglomeraceae; genus Paraglomus; species Paraglomus brasilianum. The sequence continues at coordinate 21,420 of CAJVPI010000214.1, forward strand.
CAATCTCTTTCCAACAATGCGAACATGATCGTCAATGACCAACTACCTCGAGCTCAGACCCCAGGTCCGCATCCCAGGATGAACGCACCCCATTACTTGCACATGCGTCGTCGCAGTCTTTCAGCAGACAACATACATGCGCTGGCAAAATACCAGGCGACTCAGAGAAAGACCGTATTTGGGAATCAACAACAATCGGCATGCCAATTTGATCGTTCTCAGTTTGCACGGACTCAAACTGTAACCGAAGTTATTGAGACTGAGGATCAATTACAATCTCATGGCATAAAATTGGAACCGCAAGCTGCCTTTCAACATGCTTCAGGCAATATGATCATCGATCCTCAGGTTACCAGCAATGGCAATTGTCAAGTTAACGATAACGAACAGCAGCATTCATCTTCATCAAACCCTTCCACACCAGACGGCGAGCAAATCAAACACGCCCAAAAGCAGTCAGAATTTACAGCTAGGTTTAAAATCAGATTGGATAAGAAGCCTCAGAGAATGCCTAATATTCATGCAAACCCAAACATCCTTTCCGCTACTACTCAATCAAAGATTACCATGTTGCCAGGTGTCATCAGCGCTCTATCCAGTGGAATGGAATTGGGATCTTCCATTTCTACTCCAAGTACTCCAACATTCTCACCTGATAACGGATCTCATGTAGACAACAAACCGTCTGCTCCTCCTCGGCGTGGTCATACACGCAAGAGATCTCTCTCTGCGCCACAAGCGTTCAATCCCCAGGGGATATCCGGTGCTATGCCTCTTCAAACTGTCCAGCCGTTCCCATTTAATGTCCCACAAACTCCTCGTAGACTCAATGCCCTGCCTATTCAAATCTCAAGGAGCCATAAACATAGTTACAACAGTACACCAATGTCGTCGGAAGAATATCAGAGAAAATTGGACGAAGAGTTGGAAAAGGTCGACTTTGAGGATATTACTGTAAGCGAATTGAAAGACATGTTACGTCAAAGGGGTAAACCCGCAACTGGAAAGAAGGCAGTTTTGATGCAAAGGTTGCAAGAAGAAATGACTCATCTGAAGGCTAAACAAATCCAACAGCAACAGAATAAACAGAATCCACAGAATCCACAGAATCTGCAGCAGCAAACAGTCAAGCCTAAACCCCAACAGCTCGGGAACACTGGTAACATCAGCTTGACGAGTGGTCAATTCGGTCAAATGATTTCGTCCCCAACATCGCCATCTGGCATATCACTTCAGCATAGCCTGGGTAATCTCCATATTTCTAGCCCGCCCGCTCATTCTCGACGCTACAGCCCATACACTAGTGTTAGCATTCCCAATAGTCCTAGGATGCATCCGAACAGATCGTCTGCCGGATTCAACGGTGGAAGTTTCCCATTTGGAGCTAATGAAGACTGGCAGTTCAGTAACGCTGCTATTCCCAGTCCCGGCTTTGTAGGTCAAGCAAGTACGCCAATGGATGAACATGTTTTTATGCTTATGATGGACAATCAACAGACATCGCCCCAGCAAGACTATTTTGGTCCACAAGAGCCATCCTCCGCTCCAGCTACTACCACAGAATTTGCCTATCAAACTCCATCTTCAGCACCTGCCACTACTACGGAATTTGAAGGATTCCAACAGTCTGCGCAACCCGCACAAGCTGTCAACAGAGAATTCGTTAATCCTTTGTATGTGAATATGGACGTGCCTATGGGTATGATGGGTGTTAATTATAATGGGGGAATGACTCAGGATGCTGATCAACCCCCAGCTTCGACCAATGCGATGAATGGAGTCTTGGCCTCTCAGGCGGGTTTGGGATTTGCGTTTGACCAGCAGCAAGCTATGTTGATGAAACCAGATGAGTCTTGGAATGCTTGGCCATAAAATCTCTTGCTTGTCTTTTCAATCCACAAGTTCTTCTTCCCCACCTTTCTCTTACCCCACCCCCACACTTTTGGTTCCTAATGAGGTCATCACATCACGCGCCTTTAATGTGATCCTATATACACTTATTTAATACATTCTGCTACATGAGAATGTTAATGTTTGCTAAAAGTCTCACTATACATCTTACTATTTATACACAATGTCTTTATGTGTTTTTGCTAGTAATGGAAAAGTGAAATTAGCTTGGATACTTGCATATATGCAATTAATAATTGAGAAAATACAAAAAATAGATAGAGCAATATGAAGAAAAAAAAAAGCCAGCATGGAAAGGACGGCTGATATGACTTTATAAGGTTTCTAATATTATATACTATTTATATATATACATGGATATGATCATGACATGGCATGTACTATTTCAATTTATACTCGATTTTTGAATACTATCGAATCTCTTTTATTGTGAAGAAATTTGTTCGATTTGTGATTTGATTAAAAAAAAAAACAAAAAAAAAAGGAAGAACTTTGTTCTCCTCTTTATATCAGCCGAGGCTGGTATATTTTCCTTTCCAACTCGTTCGATTTAATTGTTGAATCGAAAAGTCCTATTTTGTCTCTCCTATAACGTTTGACCTTTTTCTTGTAGTATATTTTTTTTTTATCTTTTACTCCCCGATTTTGGCATAGACTTTTTTCATATCATTTAAACTTCTTCCCTATCATTTTAACTAAAAAAGAAAAGTCCATTGTAGTTATGTCTAAAAATAGCGTGATATTATTGTTCTCTAAAAAGGATTTCTTATTTCTTATTTCTTTTTCTTTTCTTCTCTGTTGGTACAAAAATACCATCTAAAATATATCCTAAAAGTCTTATTCCCCTAGTATTTTTTCCCTATCATTATTTTTTTTTCTGCCCAATTCTTACTCGCAATAAAATTTGACTATTTTCTTTTATTCTAATTCATACTGTGTGCAATAATTTAGACTGTATGACAATGGATGCAATTGAGCGTTGCGGTACAAGATTGGAATGAAATTGTAGTTACTGTTACCAGCGTCTAATAAAACGCTGAATTCGTTTCAATGTATTCGGTGAGATATTAAATGACCCAATTCTCGCCAGTTTCTCTGCACTCCACAATACGCACAAAAAATCCCTGCAGCTGATTTACATCTCGTCATGGCCGATCATATTAAGCTCTTTATTATTGTTGGTACACTCAATATTAATATGCAATGATACATAATTTGTCGTACATGCAAGCTCAAAGACCACCACATGTCAATTGATTACACATAGAATTTTATTTCAAAAAACACATCGTCCGTCTTTAGCATGCAAAACAAAAGTTTATCGGCTACCAATTTTGATTACTACTGCTTCCTCCTGTAGCTGCCTTGGCTTTTTCGAGTAATTGCTTCTTCGTCTTCAATTCATGTTCTTGTTTTTCAACGTGTCGTTTTAGATCGTGAAGACTGACAATTGCCTTTTGTAACTCGATCCATTTGGCACACACATTTTCTGTGGGCATTGATGGCCGAATACCTGTTGGAATAATGCGGCAATTTCAGCGTAGAAAAGGTTAGTCTGATATTATGTGCTGTTATAGATCACAACAAATTTTGTATCTACTTGTTGGTATTCTACCAACTGCTAACCGTATAATAAATGTATTTTGCTTACCAAGTCCAGCTTCCTGTAAATACTTGCTAACTTTCGTAATAGCCCCTTGTTTGACTTGAGGAATCTTTTGACTACGAACAATTACACCAGGAGGCAATTTTTCTCGTCGTACATGTTCAACAGGTGGATGAGCTTCAATAGATGATAAATTTTGAATTGGATATATCGCATGCAAGAGAATGCATTCAAACTCTTAAAATAAATACCCTCAACAACGGCACTCGTCCCAACCGATGATGCAGATGCTCTTCTACTCTTCTTGGGTAATGATTCCGAAGCTGGCACTGAAATCACTGGCGTGACTATTTCAGTTGCGGGTGCGGATGAGCCGTTCGTCATTGATCGTTTTCGTTTCTAGTCATGATTGTAATGAGACAATGTTAGATATACATGCATACATATGTACATCGGATAGGGTAAAGATAAATAGTTTCGTGTGCATATACATGCTGACAGAACAAGGACGGTCAATAAGTTTATCGGCATTACCACTGCTGTTGATATATCCTGGAATGCGAGTGATTTTATTAAAGCCTCGCGTTCTTTGGCGAATTTCTTCTCATTTTGTTCTATACGTTCGTATTCCTCTAACAAGGATTCCTCTTCCTAGAGATTGTTTAAGCTTTAGTTATGCTTAACTCACGCGAAATATTCATAATGTGTAGCGATTACGTACTTTGATTTGATCGGGCGTACGAGTGAATAACATGCATAGATTTCTCTTTCTGTCTACTTCTCTATCTAAAAGATAAAAATTGAATAAATGGACTGCGATAAGCAGAGATAAGAAACTATGGAAAAATGGATACATACTTTTATCGTAATTGTATTTTGCGATTTCAGCTTTATCCTGTCCGGGCCGCTGTTGTATTATTTTACGCTGTACGAAATAAAAGCGATCTTTTAGATCCTTTTATTGATGAAAATCGTGCGATTAGTTATCCAAATACTCGTAAAGTGCGTGACTTGTAAGAAATTTTGAAATTCGAGTATATCACCTCCATCGTTCTTCTCTTCCCAGGACATTCATATCTGTCATATATTATCATAAATCTTCCATCATATCGCTTATATAAATCGAATAAATAATCGGTCTCTTCCTTTGTCCAATCACGATCTTTGATATCAGATGAAAATTAGCAAATACTGTGGTCATAAACCAAAGTCTCTATCGAAATTCCAATTACCTAGGAGATGTTTATGATACTCTTCGTCCGTATACTGTACAACCTCAAGATTCTGAAATTCCTGCAAACCATCTTCTCCGTGGTATGCGAAAGCATTGCAATATGTCAGCAGTCCAACAAATAGAATATGTCTCACACAATTATAGTGAAGACATTACCAGTGATATTACTATTTATATCCTTCGTCCACCGAAGTAAAGCCAATTGATCTGTTCGTCCAGGATGAACAAATTCGCGCAGCTCCCTTTGTTGTAATATCGATCTCAGTACATGGAAAGAATAGATTCAAAAGCAACCTCACTTATGAACTAACCAATGTGCTGCCTTGAGTCTTAGGTTAGGCTTCTGTTTGTATGTTGGTTTGGTGAATGCAACAGGCGGCGCTCCACCAATAAGTTGGAATAGTTCCCGGCTTATACCCTCTACACGTTGAATATATTAATTACGGCATCAATTGAAAATGAAGCAAATAAATACTGTCGCATTGATACGCTAATGGTTAATCTACACAACAACTATCAACAAAAGTAACATAGTAAGAGTTTGACGTGGCAGTAGTGACCTCCTAAAGGAAAAAAGATTATTATTCCTCGATTAAAGAGGCCCCTCAAGGGTCACTTCGCCGACAATCTCACTCTAGATCTAGCTACAGGTTATGCAAACCTTGTCAAAATAACACAAACCAGGTTTCTTTTCTTTTTCGGGCTTTGTTGATTTCTTCGGTGTACCCTCTGCACTTGGGGCAGGCCTGCTGATCTGAAGTATGTCTCGAACGTCGCTTGTAGCCATTTTGAATGAAAGAGTTGTTGAAAAAGTTAATAGTGTAATTGTGAAAACCGAAACTTCAGATAATCACGTGTCACATTCAATACTTCGTACTCATCAAACCAACTCTCGTCATCTTCAAAAAAAAAAATGTCAACCTCTCGCGCCGTTGCAGCTCTCGACTGGACAAAGCTCACTGTCTCCCTGGGTTTACAGAAAGAGACAGTTGCTGCTTTGATTGCTTTTCGTAAGCGTAACGAAGAAGCAAAGAGAGTTGTCACTGCGCTTAAGGAACAAAAGACTGATGTAGATTTCGAGCATTATAGAAAGTTATTGAAGAACTCGGTAATCGTAAATGAAGCAGAAAAGAATTTGAAGGCGTTCAAGCCAAATAAGGTTGACTTGGCCAAACAGTTAAAAATAATTGACGAATTTGAAGCGAAAGCGGTAAGATTAAACATTATAAAATCACGCTCTACGTTAAGTCCATAAATTCATCGTTCAAACGGACAAATTTTTTTTGTAAAGGTTGCTAAAGCCCAAAGAACTGCTTCAAAAGTGGATGCTGAACTTAATGACCTACAAAAAGCGCTTGTCAACATTGAGCAAGCGCGACCGTTCGAAGATCTCACGGTACGAATCGACGATTACGTCTCATCTTTTGCTATATCATAAATTATTTTTATTCATGTATTTTCTCTGTCCTTAGGTTGCCGATGTAGTTGGAGCAAAACCAGAGATTAATGTGGCTCTAGAGAAAATGATGAAACGAGGCCAATGGGAAGTGCCTGGTTATGAGGAGAAGTTTGGAGGCGGCCCAAGTTAAAGAATCTTATTATGATAGTAAACTTCCAGGCCAAAAACAATCGCATTATAGTAATTTACCCATGTACAAGTTGCAGGGAGCATTCGGCGAATATGTAATGGTTAATCGCCCAATAGAGTCTTTAACAGCTTTGCAACCCAAAAGAAACAATGCCCAAACTTTACTAAAGAATTAAAGATTATGTGTTTGCCCAGCCAAATTCTTGGTAGATGAGTCAAACGTAGATGGGGACTCGCCCGAAAAGTTAAATGTCAAGCTACTCGCAGAATTGTAACAGCTTGTAAAGCATCTGTATCTGCATAACCGGATTTGCACATAACATTTGTAACCTGGGGATAAATGTTAAGACAGAAACAGTCCCAAAGCCGATCAAATAAACAGTGCGACAGAATGGTATTATGATACAGTACGCACTCTTCCCTTACGGCCGGCCTGCGTTGCGGGTCGGAGACTCTAAACGTAACACTGAAAATAAATGGAACGCTATGCATTGCTACAATTCGCGTGACAGATTAATATAAGACACGAAACCAGATGCCAAGATAAAGAATTATAGCCCACATAACAGTAAATATTTTTTTAGTTCTGGCTTATCCTTTTGACAGAATGCATTGGGAGTGTTGTCTGTAAAGGCAAACCGTCCTCTTGATACGCGTAGTTACATCTTTATCTCGATATTGCATGTGTATCAACGTTGTAGAGTTATGGTATACTAGAATTCATTTACGTAAAAGTTTTGACAATATATTTATTTCTTGAAGATGTACATAATAGTTTTAAAATAGATTGTTGCATCCCTTCAAATTGCTCCCTGCCTATTTCTATACGATGTTTCAGCCTTTTTTACCAATTCTGAAATAGAAAGGCTTTATAGTAACCCTCTTTTTGATATGTCATGAGACTGCCTGGACAGCTTGTGGAAGACTTTCAATCTTCTAAAACTTTTTTTGCTCTTTATTCTAAAAAATCACAAGAAACTAGATCTGGATTGTGATAAAGATGTGGCATTAATTAGACTCTTTCTCTCCTTAAGCAACTTCTGCTTTATTATTATGAGGTGGTGCATTGTCATGACGTATGAAATCCATCTTGAACACACTTTATTGAAATCGAGTTGACTATGTAAGATGTACTCAATTCTTTCTTCAGAAATCCCAATTTGCTCCTCTATCATTCTTACAGTTATGGGGGATTATCATTTATCAGTTTCTCCACCTTTGCAATTTTTTTGCAGGCAACAGTTTCACGAGAATGCCGCAAGCAGGGAGTCATCTTTAATTATAATGTTCTCATCTCCATCTTCAAATATGCTTCAATCCACCAGCAAATACTGAAATAGTGCATTCAGACAGTGCATTGGATCTTTCAACAACTCTCAACCCTTGGTAAATTTGTTTTGTAGTTTGACCGTTTTTCTAGATGCAATAATGTTGGCGTTCTCACGTAATATTCTCCATAGTTTAGGGTAAGGATTTTTAATTACATTATTAATTTATTTGAGTAGTTGCACAAATCATCAAGATAAATATTCAGACACCCTAATCCTTAAATACTGTGAGTATACGTTTTGTTGACAATCTTTCAAAATTTACCTACTGTAATGACGGTTTTCATAAATTAAAAAAGTCTTATTAGTCTAATTACTGTATGTTATGCACTCCAACCATGCTTTTCGGAGACATCACGAAGGAACAAGTAACCAATTTTTTGTGCTATGCACTCGAAAATCAAAAATAACATCAATAACACGTCAGCATGCATAATAATTATACAATGTTTCTATTCCAACGTTCTCTTCTACGCTAAAAGAGAGAATCAGTTTAGCGTACGTGAGGGCTGAGGACCTCCAATGTATCACTCGCAGGCTGCGCTCGTCTTGACAACCACTTAAAACCTCGTCGAAGACGATACTCCGAACCTGGAGGAGCGCAGGAAAGGGCGTTTTCTGGTCTATGTGCTCGCAGTATGGTTCGTAAGTCGTCGCGTGGCCCGTGGGGGATGTTCGATCGACAGATATTACTTGATGAATTGCCAGCGAAGGCACAAACGCTTGTTCAGAATCTTGAAGATTATATTATTGCAGTAGTGTTGTACGGGCGGTGTTGTTATTGTTGTCCTTAGGTATGATCGTATTATAAGAACGTTGCTGGGATTTCATCGATAATCGTTCGTACAACTGATTAAGCTGTAAACTTAAATAAGTTCAGCATATTGCCGAAAGCTAGAGATTACCAAACTGAATTTCTACCATTAAAGACATTAGGGATCATAGTGAATGTCAGTTGAATATTTCAAATCGTAAGTTTATTAGTTGTTTTCCATCGTATTTATTCGAACCTACAAGTATTATTCCACCGTAAGAGCTATTCCATTATTCCTACTGCGGCATAGCTATTCTAAATATTTACATGTTTGTGTAGTACATTTAAGTGATCATCTGACCGTTCTCGCCTTCTAAATTTACTCCTTAACTCATTTCCTTTTCTCTCTCAATAATATGTCTAACAAAAGAAGACAAAGACACTTTGCCATTTCTCATTCTGCTAATAAAAAGCCAAGATATGCCCATAATTCGGGTTTAGAACTGCTTTCTTCTTCGGAGGATGATACTGATCCATTTCCTCAATTGCTCCTTCTGTTTCGCGGGGATCTTCATGTCCTCGATGTATAATTCTTAATAACGAAATCAAGTGGCTTCGTTCCCGTATCGAAAAGTATGAAGAAAGAATGCAAGCGCGTATCGATAAATTGGAACGGCTTCTTGTATTGGCTTTGAATGGGCAAAAAGACGTCAATAGTGGATTCGGCGTTCCTTCGTCTTGTCCTTCAATGGTATCTTCCATTCCCGAGGATGCCGTAAATTTTGGAGAAATAACCGTTTCTTCTATGGAAAGTCCAGATATTTCCGTGGCTACTGAGGCATCGGTTTTTCCAGAGGCGTCAATTTTTCCAGAGGCTTTATGGTTTCCAGAAGTCTCTTCTGATAATTTCTTCCCGAAACATTCCTGATATTAGATAACGAATATGTATAAAGTAATCATATATAATAATAATGTAATAACATAATATGATATTGAAATGTATAAAAAATAATCATGTTGCTATAAATAAAGTATATTAAATGATTGCACAAATATCTTGGTAAGGGGTACGAACAAATTTATCCAAATAAGGAGGTATTTCCATTTGTCGAATTATTCATCGTGAAACAAATAATTTAAGGGTAAATTTTTCCAATTAACCAAATACTAAATTCTTCAATAAAATATTTTCAAACAAGATTTTCCAATAAAATATTTTCTCGCTTTTTACTAACACCTCTCGTAGAACATAATTTGGCGGTTCCGACTGTGTTCGTTTATGGATTCATATTATTATATGGTCCCATTACTATGGGAAATTAACAAATTGACGTCCTATATATACCAGTGGTATTTTACAACCCCGTTGTACTATGCATGGAGTGGTACTTTGTGATAAATCGCTATTTTATTGACTGTAACGTACTTAAAATTTCTGTTAAAGAGATGACATTAGCATTGATTAAACCAACAAGGAGAATGATATTTTTAAAGAAGTAGATGGTTTTAGGAATATATAAACATGTTTAATAATACAGTCAAAGCTCGTTATAATAGACAGTTGGGCATAACCCATGGATGCCATTATAACGCGAGTCCACAATAACGTGCATGATTTGTTATAATGGACTTCTTAATATTGCACGTGTAATTCCATTATAGTGCGATTTTTTCCATACTATAAATTCACTTAATAATAAATGTCATCAGAATATTCCTTGTAAGTGAAAGACTTAGTCACAATCTTTATTGCACTCAACAAAAATAACAGTTATATCAATCGTTACATGATACATATGTCATGTAGACAACGATATTACAGCAACAAAGCTTATTTATCGATAAAGCTATCCAGCCGTAGCTTCGTCAGATGGAGCACTTCTCGCCTCTCCATGCTTCGTATATTCACGAAGGTTATATTTCTTCTTGAACTTTGTAATCCACCCGTCGGACGCTTTAAACCATTCAATACTGAGAAGCAGGAGAGAGAGCAGAATAGAGAGCAGCATAGAGAGCAGCATAGAGAGCAAGAGAAAGAAAAGACATGCTAATATAACCCATAATGCCAATTTTACCACCGACGGGTATAATGCACGAGTTAGAACTAAGCAAAATATAATTGAGGAGTTAGTTGAGAAATTAAGAGCAGTTAGAATATTATAAAAATCAATACCCTGCCAAGACCAAAGAATTAGAACAATATATAGAGCAGGGGGGGTACCATCTAATGCGACGCAGAATGGAGGTGGTGCTAAGGCTATCTGGTATATTTGATGCATTGGGTGGTGCTGGTCCATTGAGAGACTCACAGCATCCCTTGAGAGAACTATAATGGAAAGAGACGTGCAATTGAACCAGCGTGCAGAGAAAATTAGTAAATTTATCGCGTGAGATAAAACTTAACCCGAACGACAAAATCTGTTTATGATTTATTTTTTCACATATACTATCTACGTTTTTATTTTATCGATTCCACTAATAAATTTCTATGCTGGACTATTGACAAGCCACTAATGGTCTTGCAAAAAGCTAGGGCTGACAAAATAATTTATATTGCATAACATATACGCGTTCGAAGAACTCTTTACTCTTTATACTGTAACAAAATGCTTTCGTCCTATTATAATGTTATTAATACAAACGCCGTTGTTAGGGTGACAGTTTGGGCTACAAGTGTTGTTTGCTCGTTTACAGGTACATCTTCTGATAGAACAATTTACAGTTATCAGTATGAGCACTTTTATTACCAGTGTTCTGTAACCTAATTGCTAGCCGTTAATGAAATTGTTGTTTGCGGAATGTCTGACAGTTCACTATTCCGTGCATCAGATTTCCTGTAAGAGTGTACGTGGAGGGGGAGCTGAAAATTTTGCGCGTGGACCTTTATTTTCAGAAATTTCATAATAATTATCGATACAACTATTTCATTCCCTCAAAGTACTCTCCATGCAACGTTGCAGACGATTCTGCTAATTCTGGAAAGACTTCTCATAGTAATAGTCGGCTTTTTGGATGGTTTCAGCAACTGCCTGAGCAACCCTTGCCAAATTTCAACCTTATCAAATCTTTTCCCCTTCAGTTTTTCTTGATTCGAGGGAATAAGAAAAAATCACAAGGAATACAGTCTGAACTGTATGGCAAGTGGGGGAAAAGTTCCCACACGTTCGTGATAAATATACTCCGTTATGATCGTTGCCTTATGTGGTGCAATGAAGCATGACGTTCTTCCCTTTTTTTCTGGAGGCTCAGCTCATTAGCAAAATGTAGGAAATTTTTTCACTTTCGTTGGCTAATTTTTTAATAAAAATGCGCGGGTTATTGCTAACAATATCCTCGACCTTGGCAATTTTTCTGACGTCACGGCTTTGCGAGGACGTCCAAAACAAGCCTTGTCTTTAATTTCTTCTTACCTGCCTTTGAATATAGCAATCCAGCGTCTAATTGTGCTAATAGGCAATACTTGTTCCTTTTCTACGTTCACCAACTCTTCGTGGCATTTCCCAAGAAGCGAAAATAAAGTATCGTTAGCTCTTACGGCTCTTTTTTTTCCAGCCGGTTTACTATGGTTTACAAAAAAAAAAAATAATAGTTTCTCGACAATGAGATAATGCATTTGCCTCTACTTTTGTTTTACATGAAAGCACGCGCATTTTATGATTATTCCAATTTTTAGTTAAACTGATGCAATCTCGAGTTAGAGGGCCACACACAAAACTTTTCAGTCCCCCCACGTAAATGGTGACCTGATCTTTACAATTTATTGGTTGGTATAGGTATTGGTTTATCCTATCCAATCTAAACAGCATACCAATCGTTACAAGAGTTCTGAATAATATTCTGGTGAGTGGAAAGCAATTGAGTTAGAATGTACCTCACTAAGCAATACTCACTAAGAAATACTGGCAAGAATAAGATATACGTCTATTGAATACTTTTGGTAATAGTAAGCATCTTGCTGACGAACGTCAAAACTGAAACCGAAGACGTTGACTTTTCAGAAACTGTATCCTTTGTTTCACTTAGGTAGTAGATGTGTTAAAATTGGTATTAGCAGTACACGTAGCAGGTAGCTTAGAAATAAGTCTTCCACTACTTTACAGAAACTTGCATATTAATATTTGCAGGACGTTGTGCTGATAACCATGTGACATTTACAATCAGAAAATATTGCAAACATCTCGTCATGATATCACCAACAAATTGCTAAATTTCTATTAGTATCCTGGCAATCTTGTCACGAGATTCTGCTAGATTGTTCAACTTCGGCACATCTTCACGATACACTAAAATTAGAATCCTCATGGCGATCTCATTACGTGATGCCTGTTACCGTAGAGCACTGAATATAGTACCCCGGGTACATATATAGAACACCTCAAGTTTTTGAATTGTACCCGGGGGGATGTACCGGGGGTACTATGTACGGAGGAGGGTACTATTTTAGGGGGGTACTTTGAAATTCCTCGCATTGTACTATTACCATAGTATATGTAACACGTGACGTACGATAAACTATTTGTACCCGGGTACATTTCAAAAACTTTACCAAAAATTCCTGAATTGTACCCGGGTCCTAATTTAGGGGAATACTATTTAAGGGGGGTACTGTATTCAGTGCTCTACGGTAGATAGTGGTGATCTTATTCTGATGTCACAGAGAGATTTATAAAAACTACAAGTTTCTGTAAGGTACTGACCCTGAGGCATTAAGATCTGATTGGTTTCATGGGTATTGGTTTTATGTGACTCAATAAAGTGTATTAGTGTGTTTATTTAGGGTGCTCAAATATTCATCTATCGTTGTTTGCTTACCGAATTTAACCTAATGTAACGTTCAAGCACTCTCACATGTTTTAGAGTCTCGTTGAACTTCTTTCAGGCATGTTTATTAAGTTACGTGAAATCGCGGGCAGAGATCATATTTTTAATAATATTGGGGTCCGTGTAATGCAGATCGTCCGTGTTACTATAAATATCCAATAAATAAGACGTGTACGAGTTTCTCAAATTTTTCGCGTCAAAATACAAATTCTGCAGCAATGACAAAAGCTATGGTAGAAGCAGTTGAATGTTACCTTCGGGAAATCCCCCAGAATGAATGGTCGCACGTTCACCGCTTACAGTCTTTAATAATAAAGCCCTTTATTACGTCGGCGATCATGGAAGTAAGTATAGCAAGGGCAACACAAACAATGGTTATGATATACCTAAACAAATTAATTTTACAAAATTATGTCAAAGTTTGAAGAACCGAGTCCATCATTATCGGTTAAATTGCCCAACTTAGATCTAGACTCTACAACTCTACCAACCGATATTGTGCAGAAGCAAGATACTGAAGTTAATGCAGAGACCAATGAAACTACGCTGAAGCAAATCGCTGAAGACCCAACTTGCAAATTTAGCGTGGCGTCGAGTGGAATTACGCAGGAACTTGAGAAGATTGAAACAGCTACTAATGCATCTCAGACTATAGCTGCTAAAAATCTTGTACAAGAGTTGGACGGTGATTTAAAGGTATGGCTTAATTGGACGATATATTCAACAGAATTGATTGATCAGCATATGTTTATGAAAGTGGATCGAACTTCTTTAGGATCCCTTGCAAGAGGCAACTGAACAGATTCAAAAACTTTTAAAAGCATTAGATAAATCTCATAGTGACCTTGCGGCGGTAACGGAACATTGTGCCAGGTTGCAAAAGCGTCTTGATGAGTCAGAAGCAGAAAGGAAGGCTAATGAACGCGAAGCTTCACCATTAGTAAGTTAATCGCTCGTAAACATGCTACGGATAAGCATCACCATTTATTCTATTTATTAAATTAGTTGCAGAGGACGAGAACTTATGAAGGAAATCATGATGGTTCGAATGCAGAAACGGTAATGATGAAACCAAGTTCTGTCAAAACTAAGTTTTATAGAATGTGTGAATGTTTATATGAGATATTTGATACTTTCGCAGATTGAACGTCTCGATGAATCGAAAGAACTCGAAAAATTAAAGGAGGAAAACGAACAACTTAAATTAGAATTGCAAGCTTGTAAGAAGGAGACCAGACCATTTACAAAGATGTATTTTCGAGGTAAAAGAACGCGACAGTCATCAAATTTTCAGCCAATCATTTAAATAATTGACATTTCTTTTACCAGAGTCGAAATCTAGACTGGAGGAAATTCGAAAGGACAGACTTTACAGTAGACTTCAGTTGTCCAAGGTCGACGAAGCTGACACAAAGATCCTTGCTGAGATAATAAAGGTATACAATCATTATTTGATACATTGATCCGTCTTCTTTGTCTTCCTAATACATAACTTCTTCAATTCAAAACATAACAGGAGCTTATGCTTACCTTAAAGCTCGAAAAAATCGACCAGCTTGTTCCGACAATCGACCAGTTGGACAAAGTGATGCGTATTATACCTCAACTCCGAGAGTTTATCAATAATGTTGTCTTTCTTGCGACAAGCTATAATGGATATCGGACTGGTTTAAGCCATAATTTCTCTACTTATAGATCTCCAGCACTAACGAGATCTCATAGTGCAAATACGACTTTGAGTAATCTGCTGAACGTCCCATCTGAGCAAACGTTAAACGCAACGTTGGATACGCTTTCACAGTGGAGAGATGCTATAAGGAATATGGAATCGTTTGCTACGCAAATATTGCAGGCCTCGCACACTAATTGGAATAAGTATCATCATTGTTGATGTATAGATGGTAGTCTCAGCGCGTATGTTCATTGGAGTAATCGATTTCATGGCGAGGTGAATAGTAACCACATTAAAAGTTAATAATATCCGTGTTATCAAATATCCCTTACGTGATGGCCATTATTGGTACAGACAATTAATTATGTTTTCAAAAGACTTCTGCTGAGCCAGCAGTTCTAGTCTCCCCGCCATTCGTTCGTTGTAAGTTATTCTTCTATTTGCTCACAACACAGTGGCAAGAAAATGATCTTACGACCGCACATTAGAATCTGGTTAATGATAACATCTTACATCTGATTGGGGTAAACAGAGGCTAGTTGCAACATATAAAGAGGCGTGATAAATATGAGTGTCAGAGGAAAAAAGGGCGTCTACAATAATCCGCGTTGGGAAATTTTATTTTTATAGCATTCAGTACAACTGATTACACTGTATTTATGACTCACTGAAAAAAATATTCAGTGCATTTAAAAAATGAGTATTGATGATACAGAGGCAAATCATATAACTCTATCGAGACCCGTACAGATATCATCCAGACAGTTGATCCCGTCAAAGCCAAGCTTACGAAGTATTTGATGATAATGTAGTTTTTCACTATCCAAACAAATCGTAGAAAACCTTTCTATCTTAATATCAGTATCTCTTTACGATCGCCTTTATCATTCTGATTGTCTCTATCATTATTGTTCTTATTGTCTCTATCATGATCATTTCTATAATTATCTTCGTGACCATCGTCATTATCACGGACTTCCTCCTCATCATCTTCTTTGTCACCATCCCGCTCATATGCCCACTCAATCACTGTTTCAATTACACTCTCGTCTTCTCTGTCAACTTCCGTATCTTCCACGCTTCTAACTTCACTCGCTCCCCTCTGCATATCTTGCATGTTATCCAATTCACCGACATCAATACTAGATCCTACATCTCTCTCAGCATTCACTTCGAGTTCCCATAACTTCCTTTCGAGAACAAGAAACCTCGCTTGAAGAGGCTCTTCGAAATCAGCGTTTGTTGGTGTTGTAGTTACAGCTGGTGTCTGGGTAGTGAGGGTAGAGGTAGAAGAACAGACTGTGGAAGGAAGGAATGTTGACGAGGTGCCAGAGTCTGTTTCCATTGGGTGAGTCTGCTGGCGGGTTGGAGATTTTGCATTTGGAAGAAGTATACTATGAATTTGTCTTAGAAATGTTGATTTACAAATGTGATTGTTATGAGTGTCTGGCGCAATTCCCCATCACAAATAAAGATCACAAACGCATGGTCTACTGAGCATGTGACGTCACTCGGCTTGGCCTGAAATAGCTTATTACTATTACCTACATTTTAATTTTGCTTTTAGGTAAAAGATGTATTTAACTAATGTTTTCACTTTTCTTGTTGTTCCTGGATTTCTTTAGCACAGGTTTTGGTTTGCTCAATTGCTCTTGGACTATGTGAACGCGATGGGCTAAGCATGAGGGTTCTTCTCATCATCGCTTCATTAGAGGTTATAGGAATATTGCAGCATAATCCAACAAGTGTAGAGCTGTTAATATTTCGCTTGGCGTCTTGAACTATTTATACTTTTATAAAGTATTAACTCTTCGCTAGGCGTTGATTGTAATCTGATGTTGCAACTTCCCTAAATGATGTCGTTGGTTTCAGTAAATTATCCAACAATGATAATTATCGAATATCCCCTAAGAGAAATTCTCAATTATCTAACTCGTACCTCATTTCCCCAACAATCAACTACCAAAAAAGGATAATTTCGAAATAATGTTGGTGAACACTTGTCGGGGAATGAACCAGACCATTTTTTGCTGGATCTTGAAAAGCATAATATTTACCATTAAAGTCACTTGAATAGGTTTTCACTCGTACCCCTCCCGAAAGGCATCCCCATACCATGATTCCTCTACCACCGTGTTTAGCTGAAGGTGCAAGATTTTCAATATTAATATGTAACGTTCCCATTCTCTAAATAAATAAAATTTTAATCAGCAAAATTGATTTTAGCTGCAATTGTTTATTTTCATTTTTTTTATTGCTCCGAAAGCAAAACTTACATGCAGATGCTTGAAACCTAAGCTACATTCTGCTATAAAGTTCTTCTACTATTGTTACATTAGATTTTGCATAAAGTCGAAAAATCCCATCATTGTTACCAACCTCTGAGTATGGATAACGTTCCACCCAGGTAATGACTCATGCTGGTGGTAGGGAATTTCTCTTGCGAGATGTTCGACCGTTATTACCCTAATTTATTGAGAGCGTTCATAATTATTAATTCAACCTTACTAGACTCAAACATGTACTCCCGTATGATGTGAAAAAAGCAGCTTAGAGGTCCACCTTAGTTGCTCTAACAAAGGACACGAAATCATAATTATTAATTCACTAAATTATAAATCGGAAGTTAATTTCTATATCAGTTAATGATATCGTCAGCCTATGCCAATGTTATGATTTTATGAGTTACTTGTATTCCGTTGTGATGAGATTACGCCCAACGTCTTGCGAAGAGTTAAAATATCTCAAACACTGAATACACAGGCAAACTCGATAAGTCGGTCTCTCGATGATTCAATTTTGGCCTAAGAAGGCCAAAACTTCCCAAGCCTTTTTCTCAGTTTTAATATTTAAAATCTCTCGATAAGTCGGTTCTCTCGATAAGTCGGTCCATGATACATGACCGACTTATCGAGTTTGCCTGTGTATACAGAGGTTAACGTAACGCGTCGGGAATATTCGTCTAGACACGTGGTTAGACATGGCATTCCAAATATGATTCGTATAATTGTAACTCTTAATGAAACGATGATGAGAAGAACCTTCATTTTAAGTCCATCGCGTTCACAATTGTGTTGCTCTGTCCTTTGTAGTTGCAATTGCTTGTGAGTAACTAAGGTTATCACAGAAAGGGTCATTCTACTTTGAAAGGTGTTAGTCTAAACAGGTGTCTCTCTTCATTCTGCAGGGGAAAAAGTATTCTGCTCAGCCAAAATGCAATAGTTACTGTATGTTCACTTTGTCTGGTTTGGTTACAGCATGCTCCATATATCATTCGGACACACACACATGAGCAGTAAGTCATTATTGAAAATATAATTCAAAGAGAAGTCTGTCGTCGAAGAACACTTAGAAAGAGGACTCCAAAAGAAAATAACGATTATTATATCCAGGACAAACCCTTTATCCGAAGCGGGCAGTAAATTATGAAGTAAAATCCAAGAATAATATAAACTATCACTAATATTAAAAGAAAAAATTGTCTTTGGTTGAAAGTTATAAAGCCAGTGAAGTAGGAAGAGGATTAAAGAATAATAATTTTTAAAAAGTTATTAATAGTAATAGTGTTTGGAACATTTGACTTGGTAAAAAGATAAAGGGTGAATTTCTTTTTTTAATTTTGGCTACTTGCCTTTGACGAATTCTTAAATCATATTCTTGGTTGCAAGGTCAACTAAAACTTAAAACTGGTCCAAAATAAGCAAAGTCATTTCTACATCAATGTTTCTTTTCTTTTAACAAATTTCATAAGTAATTTAGGCGACACATAATTTTATAGGCCAATTGACTCTGACTAATCTTCCGTGGTACTAATATTTTCTCTTTTCGGATTTCTCCGGGATAAATAGGTATTATTCTAGTCATAATATCTTAATCTAGTGATAATCGGCTGTTTCTACTTCAATACGCTTTGCTTTTTCTCGGTAAAACAAATTAGATATTGAGGATTAATGCTAATTGTATACCGTCCAGCTCGATCACCCTGTAATTTATGTAAATGAGCGTCAAAAGAGAATTCTAACCCATTTAATTTCTCCCACTTTACTCTCAGGTCTTCTTTGTATGGAATCGGTGGGGGTTTTATCACATTTACTACATTATTCAGGTCTTAGGTGCGACAATTAAATTATCTCGTCGTTATTTGACTAATTGTTATTACTCGACAAAGCAATTGATTTGCCACATTTAGCAATAGTAATAAGTAAGGCTTTATTTCTCGACTATAAATTGAAAATGATTGCTACGAGGAAGCACATGCGATTATTGGAGTTCAAACTGCCGAAAGCCACAGATATCAATATTGATGTCCCCTTCTTTATGAAAAATCAGCCGAAGGCTGCTGAATTCGTGACAGACGTAGGGTGTCAGAATGTATGAACAGAAACTCTGACATTTAGATTAATTAATTATTTTCCCGATTTATCGAAAAATTCTGACAAACAATCAGATTAGTAAACGATAGAAAGATATATAAACGGTTGTAG
The DNA here is from genome assembly GCA_910592345.1 of Paraglomus brasilianum. Lineage (NCBI taxonomy): Eukaryota > Fungi > Glomeromycota > Glomeromycetes > Paraglomerales > Paraglomeraceae > Paraglomus > Paraglomus brasilianum. The sequence continues at coordinate 40,818 of CAJVPI010000214.1, forward strand.
TTTCTCTAGCAGTCAACATCTTCAGCACATTTAACGTTGGTTCTTATTTAATTTCTTGCAATTAGGATAAATTTTTATATTTTAATAAATTCGTTCAATTCCCTGTTGAAGATGTCTCTATCGCTGGTAACAATTAATTTTTATACAAACATTAAGTCTTATTAATAATTCAATACAATAATTATCACAATGAATATGCAGGCCCAATGTTAGTGCTTCCGTTCGCAGTGCGACATTTTAACGTCCGAACGAAAAAGGTCTCCCGATTGTTAAACAAGCCAATTGATTGTATGCTTTAAATAATGATATTTTCGGTCCAGTTTTTATTTTCGTTTAAAGCTGTGTTCGATGAAAACAGCACATTCTTATGATGTGCAAAGCGTTACAGACATTATGAAATAATTTTGGATTGACTATTCCCGTGATTAAAAAAAAAAGAAGTCGAACTGTTAGTCTTATGGCGAGCAACGTTAAAATTCTTGAACAAATGAATTATAATATCAATGGGCGTGGCACACGTATGTCTGCAATTGTTATATAAGGTGAATATATAAATAATTACTGATTCAAAGCACAAGCCAGAAAAGACTTAGTATTAGGACGGCTGGAGGTTAACACACCAGTCATGTTGCACAAAGAAATTAAGTCTATGATATATTTTAAGTAGAAGACTATGTCTAAAATATTAATATTGAATTTTTAGCAGGAGTGAAAAATGGTTCTAACCCATTTATCAAATTCTATGAGAAGCGGATGCGAACAAGCTATTCGTAATATGGGAAGTAGAACTAATTTATAATAAAGTACTGTTCTCCAGAATTAACTTGACCGAGGATAATATATTCGATGCTACGCAGAGAATCACTATTACCAATACTAAATCAGAGAAGAGTAAACGAATAACGTATGATGCTTCGCAGAGGATGAATCATTTCACCGCTCGACCTGGTACCGCCTCTCTGAAGAATTAATATTCTTCTACACATTGATCAATATCGTATGTAGGTAATGAAGTGTTTACTTGCTTTGTATGTAAATCTAACAGTGGTTAATAGAAAACATCTTTGGCAAATGCTTTCGGGTAAGGATTATTAGTACATAAAATGGCATCGGGAACACCCAACATCTCGGACGAAATGTTGCACCTCCTAGTAGTGTTCTAATTAGCCATAAACATTAGAATAAAAACGAATTTTTGCATCGTCCATTAATTTTTCGTTGTCATGGCTGTTTTTCTTGTCTT
>CAJVPI010000215.1:0-42013 GCA_910592345.1 Paraglomus brasilianum
GTCTGTCGCTCGCGTCAGATTTATGCGCTCGCGCGGGAGGTGTTCCTGTCTCAGAAGGATCGCGGGACGCTAGCGTTCATGTACTTCCCCTAAGGTCTGCCGCTCGCGTCAGATTTATGCGCTCGCGCGGGTGGGTGCTCCGCGTTCTGTCAGGTGCGGACAAACCAAGGATCTCATGCCTTTATTTGAACTCCGGACACAAAGTCAAATAATATAAAGGTACGTATCGGCTAGATCTACTACTGTAGAATGTGCACACAATGGTTTACTTAGTATTAGATAGGATCAAACTAAGCTACGTTCACCTTTGGACCAACTGCACTACTTATGATATGCCTTACTAATCAATATGCAACAAATAAATAACCTAAGCCAAAAGACGCAAGGAAATCAGAAAAAGGAAGCGAACAGGAGTTAGACAAGCCGATGGACAAAGTGGGAGGTATGAAGAGCAGTAAGGTGACGTTTGAGCAAGGCGCGAAAATGAAGATGGGTGGCTGCTGGGTTAGTAGAAACTTCATGGTAGACACTGCTTGCATGTGGGCAATCCATAATATATACACCACATGCCAACCTTATTGTGTTCATTGTTTTTTTGCTTTGCTTCTAGTTCGAATTTACTATTTTTATATTCAAAGTCAACAGCATTACTGTTATGAGTGCCTCATCTAAAATTTTTCTGTTTATTAACCTGCATTTCTAGACATTAAGGGAGAGGGAGGGAGGGTATAAGGTAAGTGCTAAGGTAAGTCTGGGAAAGGGGGATTTGACTTTTCCTGTTTTATTAACCTGCATTTCTAGAAATTTAAGAGAGGGTATAATGAATTAGAACCCTAGCCTGTGGCATAATCATAATAACTTTTTTCTCTACTTGGAATAAACAATTCTTCTTTGTTCCAACTCTAATAAAACAGTGTGTTGATGCAGAGACATGTAATTGCAGTTACTATGTATTAGCATTATTGCTTAGGTTGTAAGTATCTAATGTCTTGCGTTGGCCATAAAGCAAGATGTCTCAAAAAACCATTATTCAACAGCATAAATTAATAGATGCCCAGAATTGTTGCACAGCAACCATCTCACACTGAAAAACATCTTGAGCCATTCAGATTACGTATCTCTCCAGATTTCTCTAAAAAGACTTTTGTATTGCATTCACAGACTTGTCAATAGATTGAAAGGAAAAGTGTCAATGTTTTCCCTTTGTAATAGTAATAGCAGTGATTCCAAATTTAACAAATCTTTATTTGGTTCTCAGTCTTTTTGGTATATGCAGAACCTCACGGACAGTAACTTTTCCTTCAGGACGGGTGACATGCCGATCAATTTCTGCAAGTAATGCTTCTTGCTTTGTCAATTCATCCTGCAACACCATGTATAGAGGTTAACAAAACGCATGTATATGTATAACTTTTGTACAAACTTCACTTAAACACATACATGCACTATTGCCATCATACGTAATACAGCCTTCATCTGCATTCTTCCATTATAACTGAATGGGACTATTGCTGTGGCCAACTCTGTTGCCAAAAATTGGCCATCCTTAAGCATCCTCAGTGAATATAGTGTGATGCGTGTATCTAGAAAGAGAATATTTAGTGTGGAATGAGTACATCAGAACTAATTACACTACAAAATTGATAACCTTACATACCAATGCCTAGCATTGAGAAAACCTTTATCTTGCTTGCAAGAGCAACATCACAGTCTAGTCTATCTTCCAAAATTCGCAAAAGGTTGAGGGCGTCTGTACGCAGTGTTTTCTTAGAATCCTCAAGTATTAGAGGTCCAGCAATCTCAAGATGCCAGACCTCCAATCCATCCAGCATCCGTGTACCTTTAGCATCAGCTAGTATGATTTCAGAGTCTTCTTGTGATTTCATCATTTTGGCTGAGCTCATGTTTGTTTCAGCCCAATCAAAATCGATTGTACTGAAGGTTCGCTCATAGAATTTGAACAATGGAACTACATGATATGTTAAATATTTTCGTTCTCCAATTGCGCGGCTCAAATTGGGAGATATATCGACCATATTGAAACTTGCATTTAATAGATGAGTTATTAATATGCTGGAAAGCATAATCCAAACAATATTATTACATACAAATCGTCCAAGACCTTCTTGCAATACAACTTAAAGAGGTTTTCGTCATTGTTGTTATTTTCGAAAGCTGTGCTCTTGGTCTGTGGTGTAAAACATAGATTCATATTACTATTACTATATGTATGTATACCTGGAAAACTACTGAAGAGTACAGTACCTGCAGAGCACTCTCAACATATTTCTCTACAGCTGTCCATATATTAGGGCTGGTACTCCGTGCTGATATAATATCCTTTGCTGTCTCTTCACCTACTCTTGCCACTAGTTCCTCTGGTGTCATACTATCAGCTGTGATGATGTACACATCATCTATATATCTGTTAGACAAAGTCAGATAAACTGTGTATTAGTATTACTTCTTTCAATAATGAGTATATATGACAAGCGCTATAAACGCACAATTGAATGTTTTGGTCTGCTATCACTCGCTTATTTGGGATCAGTAATTGATCAGCATCAAGTGAAGGAGTAGAAATGCTGTCTGGAGGTTCGTCCTCATGCTCTTCCTCAAGTTTGTCTTGTGCTTCCTGCAGTTTTGCACCGTCCTCATGCTCTTCCTCAAATTTGTCTTGTGCTTCCTCACCATCCTCAGGATTCCAGTTGTCAAGAGCTACAGCGACATGTGAACCGCTCACCAGTTTGGCATTTATCAAGAGTTCCTTCTAAAGACAAGAACGTGATCGATGCCAATCTAAACCGATTCAAGCAGTAAAAACCAATCAGACTATATATACCTTCAATCTAACAATGCGGTCCTCGGTAGTCTTGACTTTTATGACATGTTTTGCAATCTCTTTAAAATGTTCCTTCTTCGATGTCTAATTATATAAAAATAAAATAAGCAAAAGTACCAGTATTTGAGATGAAAATTGTCACCTAAACACTTACAGTAGCTGCTTTATGAAGTTCCCTGCAATATTCTCGAACTTCCTCTGGCACGGCTGATTCATTGCTAAGAGCGACTAAGGAGCCACAATATCGTGATAATATGCTGTTAATGATATTCGATGGTTGTTTTTTGACAAAGGTGGCGAAGTCATGCCAATGCTTCACAGGCGTTTTTTTGAAGTATTCATCAACCTTTTGGAGATATTCTGGTGCAGCATACATTGAATCCATCAGTTCCACTTTGTAAGTTGCCGGAAAACCAAACGAAATTGGAAACTCAGAAGAAGGCGAACGAGGGTGTCGATGTGTGACTATGGATGCCCTTATTTTATAAACTACTATCGCAAGTGACTTTTATTCACTATTTTATAAAACTACTATCGTGGGGACTTTTATCATTTTATACAACTACGACTTATAAAATTACTATCTTGGGGACTTTTATCATTTTATACAACTAGGGACTTTTGCAGGAGCGTGACTTCTGTATTACATCTCTGGCCAGTTAAAATATTTGGATCTCTAAATAGAGTAATACATTTACCTTTATTATTATTATTATGCAGATAATCTGCAATTAAGCATACGCGCATAAATAATACCCTACCGTTGTACTATTAATGATGATGTTATCTATCAACCGGAAAGACTTATTGCCTTCATAGTAACAGAAGTAATAAAATCTAAACAAGAATTTAATGCAAGATTTTTTGATATAGAATTAGCATTTCTGTTTGATTCGATGTCAAAGATTAATCGTACACCTCGTTTACTTCGGCCAAAAACAATGACTTATTGGACAAACATATTTCCATATCTTAATGACAAGAGCGAGTATAATGGTTTTAAATCTCATTTTCGCATTTTGCGATCTACGTTCAATCGACTGCTTAGTATCCTACAGCAACATCCTAACACCCTTTCGACCTCAAACTCCTATTGAAATTCAAGTTGGCATTGTGATTCAATAACCCTCGCCAACTAATTGCACATTTTACTAAATGATTTATTGAAGCCATTCTGGACACCCTCTAATATTCTTATCATCGTTTGTATCAATCAAACCCGCATATGTTGTGGTGTTTGTATAATAAAGGATAAGTTTTTTTTTGCTTCTTACGCATTGCAATGAATATGAAAAAAAAAGAAAGAAAAAAAGATTTCTTGACTCAATAAATAATGTATGTTCTACCCTATATCAAGTGCTTGTCTTCCCGTTCGCACAGAAATAATTGTTTCCTCCGAGTTGCTCGAGTCTTCTTCAACAAGTTGCTGCAGTACACCTTCAGCCATCAGAAATTTTTCGAATATATTTTCTTCTGTTGGTAACTCTGTTCTAACCAAGTTGTTATCCACTTCAAGGTACTCATCCGCTGTTACACGTATATCTACCGAAGGATCTGCAAGCTTCAGATTATTATTATGTGCCTAATAAACCTCAGATTATTATTATTATTTAGTATTAGAGCTAAAATTAAGTCGTTCATACAATCATCCGCTTCATTCATATTCATTTCATTTTCAATGGTTTCCACAGGTAAAATGCCCGTATTTTGCCTGCAGTTTTTTATAGTGGTTGGTTTGACTTTTTCCCAAGCATCTGCAAGAAGTTCTATTGCCTCTTTGATGTTCAGTTTCTTTATCGCTTGCTCTTCGTTTAATTCGTAAACCCATTTAGACACCAAAGATTTCGATAGTGAGCTTTAAAATTACGGGGGAATATGTTCTACGCATAGGTTTTTTAGATTGAGCGAAGAACCATTCGTATGCGCAGGACAATTATTAACAAGCAGAAGCGATTTCTGAGATACGTTATTGTCCAACCACTTTAACATTCGTTCCATTTTTCCATGGTCATCCATTATTGGAGTATTGGACAGGCAGCGTAGCTAAGTTGACATTTTTAAAACAACGAGGATTTTTAAATTTGCCTATTACAAAAGGTTTAAGTTTCGTCGCTCCCGTTGCATTACAACAAAGTAGAACTGTAACACGTTCTTTGTCTTTCTTTATGCCTTTTGCTTTATCGCTTCTTGTTGCAAGAGTTCTATATTATACCGTTTTTGAAACTTCTTCAACCATCATTTGATGCCTCAAAAGGAGAAAGTTGTGCTCTAATTTCTTTCGCTCTATTATAAAATTCGATTGCCTTGGTTTTTAATATGTCTTGGGAAACGGGAATATCCTACTGCGTAAACCTTGGAACTATTTGTATAGTGCCTCTTCTAAAGAAGGAAATCTCGCTACACGAATACGCGCTTTCTTCAAATCTGAACATCTTGCGTTTGTAAGAGCTTTTCTTTTTTTCGAAGAATGATACTTATTGTCACCAAATTCGTTTGCCAATTTTTCATCACTGTCTTAGGTCGGTTTCTTTTCTCTTAATGTTTATTTTATAAATTATTCTTTGCTTTTTTTTTCTGATGTTTGCGGAACTATCCATGCGAAATTTGATTTTAATGATTAATCGATAAGGATTTTTTTTTTTAATATATAGTAAATTAGGGATATGATTTGTGTAATGTTAGTACCGCATATAGTAACAGATATAACCGAGATTACTATATGATATCTGAGGTTGGGATATTAATATTAAAGGGCGGGGATTTAAAAGAGGTATGACTGTAATATTGTTTTTCTCATATATCTAATCTAGAAACATGGTGATCTCTCCAAGTCTGAGGATTTGTCAACCGCTGCCTATACTGTTTAGTATCATCTACGAAGTTTTGAACTCCATTAAAATTTCTCTCTACGCTTTTAACAAAGTTGTAATTCTTGACTTTATGCTGTTTGACGAAATGTCTTTGGCTTCAGTGAGAGCATTCTAGTTCACAGAAGGAAACTGTTCTAACTGTCTGGGAGAACTGGATCGTCTTCCCACAACCGTATATTGAATCTCTTACAAATACATTTATAAAGAATACCAAGGAAGGCAATGTTTCTGTCACTTTATCGAATTCTGATGAATTGAATAGCATGGATTTGGATGTTGGCAATGGTGAAGAACGTGCTCACGGCATTCTCCAGGTGAAGACAAAGTGGGATAACTATGACGAGGACGAAGAGAAAATGATAATGGTAATTGGAGAGATGAGACCGATAAAGATGGGACAGTGTAGGAGAATGTAGATGGAGAGATGGTTGTAGATTTAGATGACATTTTCGCATGATATTAATTTTATTGTTTTATTCGTCATGTAATGATCGAGTAGCAGAATCAGCAGTACTAGTACTAATAGTTATAGTAGTAGTGGGATAGTGGTGGTTTGATTCGTTGTTGTACATATATACACGTATAAGGATAGAAGTAATTACACAACAAATTTGCGATAAAAATAGTCGATAACCCTCTTCTAGATTCTTAGTAAATTCTCCCACGTCCGTGGCAAGAAATTGATTATCTTGCAGATAATCCATTGTGTAAGCCAGAAAATCAAAGTCAGCACCGGTTTCATAAACGCGAAACGAAAATACACAAATCCTACCTCAAATTCAGAGGCGGCAGGAAAGCAAGCCCATACTCTGTAATGTAGTCATTTAGTTCGTATGAAAAACAAGTCACTCAAATGACTAACGGGTATTTAGAAACCCCACCCAAATTTTGCTTCATCGTCTAATGATTCAAACGAGTCGTGTTTATAATATATTAATTCCTCTATAAATGTTTCCGATAACGCCATTTTATCTTTGAAAACACTGCCCGAACTATCCGACCAATCAAATTCAGGAAACGCGTGTCGCCCAACATCGGAATACATTTCTCTGAAACCTTCCTCAGGCAGTCTGGCTGTATTCAACGGTGCATAAGATCAGGATCACCCCACTTGCAAAAAGTATGCGTTTTTACATACAAACAAGAACAATAATTACCGAAAGAACGCGTGAATTTTGCTCCATCATGTCGAAAAACTGCGTGATACTACTCACTGATTCGTTGATAATGGCTTGATCCAGACTAGTAGTTCCCATTCCACAATAATCAGCGAGATTATGTGATGCCTTATCTCGTCGATAATGGCTAAACAGCAGGAGACATATCATTTGCACACACCAATTCCCGGAACTTTTTGTCAAATCAATGAATAAACAGAAACATAAGCATGCTATTGCAATCAAGTGAACAGTCGTCAAGTTACTTGTGCAATTCATTTTGTGACTTGTCAGCATTGTCGATAATCTTCAAATATTCCAGGGGGCAGTTTACAAGATGCTTGCACAGCAGAGCAGTACCGTCTTTACGCTAAGCATCCCGGTTAGGACAAATGTAGATTATTCCTTATATTCGGGTAACCTCAATTGTTATACAAGGTACACTACCTATTATATCGACTATTGCATTCCTCAGGAGTCTTGCAACTCAGAAGGCCCTATTATATAATACTAATGGTCAAACAGTATATTCATCGAGCGCCACAGACCCTTAATTTGTCCCACACACTTTAGATCCATTCAACTATGATAATATTAATATTTCCCCCTTGTATACCAAATATTAATCTATAGTTAGATTTAATAATGTCTTTTTATTTTTGCCTTCCTGCTTTCTCTATGTCCTTTCTATACTCTCCACACAATTGATCAAAAGGTTTTCGATTGAAACTTGGGCCTGGGCATTTTCTTCAAGGATGAGTTTTCAACGTAGAAATTGGAATATTGCTGTGTCTGAGATTGGGACTTGTCACCTCAGCTCCGAACCCAGACACACTCAGTTCTCAGTCTAGAACCGAGACTGCTCCCCCAACTGACAGCATATTCCTGTTTAGGTCAACAACGAACCAAAATTACCATCCATCGAATAGTAATTAGCTTTTTTATCTTGTTACAGACCATACAAATTTCCATTAAAAACCGTTCTTCAAATTGTCTCGTTCTCATCAAGAATACGGCATTTCGTTCTCAACTTCATGTGGACTAATACTAAGTTAATAGCTTGGAATTTTAATTAAACAACAACTTTATATATTTTCTTGAAACTAGTATAATCTTTTCTGTGCTTGCTTGGCTTTCTTTACATTTGTATAATAAGTCTTGGGTCTCTTTTGCTCGGTAAGTGTTATATTAACACAATTCACACACTTGATATACGCCGCAAGTTAGTCGACACATTTCTTCTCCATAGTCAACGTCTTTCTAACAATAGAAGAATTCTTACAGTTCCTATAATCGGCGGCTATAATTGTTTGCATATTGAGCTGCCCGGTCGTAATTCGCACAAAACTCGGCACATGGAATATTAAGCAAATTCTGTATTTCGAACAATGAAGTTTATCACTAAATTTTGCTATCATATAATATTGACCACATGCTTTGCAGTCCGCGATCGCAAAGTGAATTGCAAAAAAAAAGGGGGAGGAGGGATTATTCATAGACTAGATAAGATTTGCTCAATGTAATTTTACGCGCATGATAATCCATGTTATACAATTATGGCTACTATGATTTATGGACTTTGACCGACTGAGGTACTATTTTTACATCATGATTCTTTTCGACAATTATTCTTCATCAGTATCTGTCTTCACTGTCCGCACTCGCGCTGTTTCATGACTCTTTGTTGACCCCTGAGAAAGAATATGCAGACAATATTTTAATAATATTATTAATGAAAATTCAACAATAAGTACCAATGTCAACTAACCTCAATCAACATAATGCTAATGGATTGAGGATCTTTTGGACCAAACGGTTGAGAGACGAGCACCTACAAAAGAAATTTGTTGCATTAATCAATTATCTAAACAAAGTCTTACTGTCATTTCTTAGACATATTGAACACGTACCATGCTCGTCAACATCAACAGTAATCTGCTTATCGCTCAGTCTTTGCTGTACTTCTCTTAATCTTACATCCACAATATCTCTCGGTGCAAGTCGAGAAAGGCGATCGAAAATTATCTATTAACATCGTGTCATTCAGTATAAAGGTGGAATACATATTCTCGCTTGTCAACTTTAATAATATTAGTTAACGTCTTACCATATCGTCAATGCGATTTATAAATTCAGGAGGGAAATGTCTTCTGACTACATCAAACACAGCAATTTTACCCAAATCGCTCACTTTGCCGTCGCCGACCGCCGAGGTTGTTGAAGCTAAAATATCGGCCATTATAGTATTTCTAAAATCAATCTTGTGGATTTTTTTCAAAAAATTAAAAAGGAATGAGTTATTATATCAATGGTTAGCAAGTAACGTTACCACAACAACCATACCTTTCGCCCTTGTGAATCGGTGCGTCTTTTGGCTTAGGTTATTTATTTGTTGCATGTTGATTAGTAGAGCATACCATAAGAGTGCAGTAGATCTAATACGTACCATTATATTATTTGACTTTGTGTCCGGAGTTCAAATAAAGGCACAAAATCCTTGGTTGTCCGCACCTGACAGAACGCGGAGCACCCACCCGCGCGAGCGCATAAATCTGACGCGAGCGGCAGACCTTAGTGGAAGTGCATGAACGCTAGCGTCCCGCGTTCCTCTGAGACAGGAACATATATGTCCATCATCCAACATTTGGAGTAACAAATTCGCTACATCTATATTTCAAAATAAATCGATTCCCACTGTTTAAGTGTTATGTCAAACTGTATACATTTTTTGTCCGAATTTAAATACCTTTGTACACATTCTCCATCTAGTCCAGTAGTACTACAGCAAAAGGTTTCCTTCTGGTTGCTTCTGTCAATTCTCCTCCTTCCTCATATCCAACGTACCCAGGTGGCGCACCGACAAGTCGCGATACCGCGAACCTAGTAATAATAGCAGCATTAACAAACAAGCTAATCTTTTGTACTATCACGAGAAATGCATCCCGTGCTTACTTCTCCATATACTCACTCATATCGACTCTTACGATAGCAGATTCTGTATCAAACAAAACTCGGCGATAACCTTGTAGGACCCAGGAATAAGAAAGATGCAATAGGTCTGGAAGTGGCGTTTATATATGACCTGATCTGGTGCATTTGCAAAAACAGGTGATCGTCAGAAAATCGTCTTCAAAGAAATTGGGCCATTTTTCTAATCCCCCAAATATAATCAACGAGTAGACTTTATCTAATTTCTGGCGGTCTGGGACAAATTATATCGTTATAAAAATTATCGGCAAAACTTTCTTACTTCATTATACAGACATGTCTGCCTTATGACTCGTAAGTACAGATTTGACTTTCTTGCAAATCATTCCTTCGTGCTACCGAACTTGTAACTGCTGTTGTGAAAAACTTTACTATTACGTTTGAGGTCAGGAAAAAGGCACAGGGTAGGTAGCATCTCCGAGTATATATCCCACACAAAAACCAGATTTAAACCCCAAATCACCAACTACCCATTTTCACATAATACAGTAATAATAATAAGAATTCATTCATAGGATCAATAATATTCTGCGATGTCAGCTGACATGATTTGCCCACTGCACCACTAAAAACCGTAACGATATGAGAATGGTAATATATATATATATATATCAACATTCGCTACCAAGAATATTCGCATAAAACGCTTGCAAGTTCAAGTTTTGAATTAAAGAAAAGTATGTATGCAAAGGGATGTGGGTGATTTTAGCCTGCGAAGTGCGGGCTTTCTGTAGGTTAGTGAGAACATGGTTTTTAAACCTTTTAGTATTAGTGGGCGTGACGATTAATGAATAAAGTTGATTCAAAATGCGTCCACTATTTACAAGTCAAATTTCATTGTTGGACATCAATGAAGTATCAGCGCCATTGCATGTGTTTGCTGCCGAATTAGACATAGGCTGTTGCCCATTGTTTGAATTTTAACTACCTAATGAAGTAACACAAATTGTCAATCTTTTCAATATGAAACAAAGAGATTAAAAATAGAATAGCGATAGGAACCAATATTAATATTGTATCTAATACTATAGCTTTCCTAAATATGAAACGTTCTGCAGCCTTATTTCATTCTGCGAATTTACAGACCTTAGACAGGGTGCATTTGAAAGAACACATTTGCATGTATAGAAGAACGCCTACAGAATTCATATAGAACACTTTTATTCCTCTCTCTCTTATCTCGACGAAAACCATGATATCATTAAAAGTAATAAGCTTTATTAGGAAAATGTCTAACGCCAAGAAAAAGAAGAAGAAGAAGAGACAGACAGCATATTCTGCTGCTACAACACCAAAGTCAACAAGAAGCAGTCATACAGATATAACCTCGGAATTGACTTTGACAGGAAGTTGCACACTTATAGACGTTGGAAGAGTGGATGCATTTAGTACGCTGAGAGAAATAGAGTGCGAGTCGATTATGTCGAGTAAGTTTGTGTGGGAGGAGAAAGAATGTGGATAGATAGAAAAGATAGAACGACATGTCTGTGAATCGGTTGAGAATGAAGGTGGCGATAGAACTACACGCACGGAACATGATTAAAATAGCGGTCAGATAAAAATAGCAATGAAAGGAATATCGATGTGAAGGATAATGACATGGTTGGGTATATAAAACATTGCCAGATGGATTACATTTTTTTTCACAGCAATATCGATTACATTCTAAACGTTGGTACTCGAACAACCATTTTCGTTCCAACATGTTTCTGAAATCAGAATTAATATTAATACTTGTTTCTCTTCGCTGCTCCATAGTGGGAACGATATCTTCAACGACACGCCACATAAAACAAACAATACGCACACATTTATACGGTCTCTGTCCCCGCTGTCACGAACCAAAGATAGATCAAGTATGGTGTGGATTTTGCTTAACGCCGCATATTAGCTTGGGTTGGACGTCCGGAGATCGGGTATTAGATGAGTTTATTAGGAATACACAGAAAAATGTGAGAGACTATCAAGAGAAATTTTTGGAATGGGTGCCGTGGGAAAGGCTTGGTGAGATTAGAGTTCGCAAGGACAAGAATGAACACAAGTATGGAAAAGCGTTCATAAACGATAAGAACAGTGAAGGACTTGGAATCGGAAAAGCTAAAAAACATGTCGCTGTTTGGTTTGATGGTGAAAGAGACAAGCGTATTGGAGATCGAACTGCTCCTGTTAAGGTTATCTTGGAGCCATTAGATTGCGACGGTTTTTTTACATCAGAGTACCTTGAGAAGGTAATAGTAACGTGTAATCACGGTTACCTTTTAATGTTGTTACTCTCTAGATTGACTTCTGACAGCTAATTTTTTTTTTTTTTTCGCATTCAATTCAGTTAATCAAAAAGTACCCATTCATAACATCTCCCGACAACTACACGATATACGGGTTCACATATAATCCTTCTCTTCTTCACTCACTCGGCTCTTCTCTCTTATCATCATCCTCTCTTCCAAATTCCTTTCCTGTTTCTTCTTCCCCAATGCGACCAACCTATTTTCTTCTCATAAACTACCGCACTCCCATCCTAACCGAGCTCTACTCCCTCTGTCTCCACTGTCATCAACCAAAACTCGATCCTCTTTGGTGCGCCTCTAATGCCTGCGAACTTCCTAGTTTCAATTCGATCTCCTCCGATAATAGCATAATAGGCGAAATTGTTTGGGAAACACAGAGAAATGTTAAAAAACGGTCAGACATTTTCTTAGAACATGTGCCATTTAGGAGGTTTAAAAATATCCGGAAAATTGGCAAGGGGTGTTATAGTGTTATATATGAAGCGATTTGGAAGGATGGAAAGAGAAAGGCGTACGAAAAAGGGAGGACTAGTGAGACTAAGGTCGCGCTGAAGCTGTTAAAGGGAACGGGAAGTGAGGGTGTGAGCAAAGGCTTTTTTGACGAGGTGAGATGCCATATTAATGAAATGTAGGGGAAGGGAAAAAATATATGGAATTTTTGACGGTGGAATTCGGTCGGGGTAGCCTGCTGTATTGTTAATATAGTCGTAGTTTGTGATTATACGTATTCTCAGTCGTAATCGTAGTTTTTCTTGTCAGTCTTTATTATTATATATACCACCTCGCTCACGTCCCTTACCCACGTCTTTATTTTAAACAGCTCAAAACTCATTACCTACGTGCCAGTAGTGCCCACATCTACTTTCCAACACTTTACGGCATATCTCAAGATCCCACTACTGGTGAACTTATCCTTGTAACCCAACTGGCTACGAATGGCACGCTCCGTGACTATATCCGGTACGAATTCCCGACAATCTCCTGGCACACAAAGTTATCGATATTAAAAACTATAGTCTCAGGATTGAACAGCATACATGAATTGGGCATGGCACATGGAAACTTACATAGTGGAAATGTGTTAAGAAGTTATGGTTCTCGAGAATTGGGAATTGCGGGAGATTTTTTTTTGGCAGACTTTGGTGTTTGCAAAAGCTGCATATTTGAACCGGACAAGGACAAGGACAAGGACAAGAACAAGGACAAGAACAAGAACAAGAACAAGAACAATGACAATGACAATGACAATGACAATGACAATGACAATGACAGTGACAATGACAATGACAAGGACAATGACAAGGACAATGACAATGACAATGACAATGACAATGACAAGGACAATATGGGACAATTGATAGAAGATGAAATTGGAACCGAATCTAAATGTGAAGATCCAAATAAGGACGAACATTCAGATGATGTTGATAGTAATAAAGATTGTACGAACGACACAATGCCCCCGCCTCCTTCACCTGTAAAAGGCGTTCTACCCTACCTGTCGCCTGAAAGTCTACATTCTTTTCCGCCTACGCCTTCCTCCGACATTTACAGCCTAGGTATTCTGATGAGCGAACTAATGACTGGTACTTTCGCCTTTTCTTGTCGGGCGCATGATCACGATCTCGCCCGCGATGTCTGCCTTGGCCTTCGCCCTAAATTGGATGAAGATATAATACCGAGAAAGTACGTTGAGGTGGTCAAACAATGTTTAAATGCGCAGAGTGAAGAGAGACCGAGTGCAAAGAGTTTGTGTGATATCTTTGAGGATTGGAGCAAAGATGAAGTCATGTATGAGGTGTTTTTGAACATGGAGAGAAAGGCGAAAAGGCAAGACAAAGATGGTAGTGTTGATAACAGTAAACAATCGGATGACAACAATAAAGGCGGGCATGCAATGCACGATGAAGAGGTTTATCATTCCCGGGCGTTCACATTTCGTGGATTGCCTACTCCAGTTAATGACGGCCTGACGGATATAGATGTAAAGGACAATCAAGTTGCTTAAAATACAAAGCAAATTTTTGTAAATTTATTCGTAGAGTATCTATTACATAGACATATTAATTTGAACAGCTTTCAATAGGGGGTAGCTTATAAAATACTAGGGCTAGTGTATAAATATGTATATTTAATATAAACTGTTAATTTGAATCCCAAGTACTTTGGAGAACCGTAGACTAGGCGACAGTGAACCTGACCAACAATTTCCGTATGGATAACGATAAATTATGTACACGTTTTTTTCAACGGAGCAATCAAGTCCGCGAACGACGGTATGTTGTATGTATGTTGTATGTAGTTCGCTACGAGCGGCAGTTTATAGTGATTGAATATTGGTTTTAAGACCTGGGAAATAACATTCACCACATACGCGTTTTCACTGTATTTGATTAACGAGATTGGAGGCCTACATGTCCATATATTCCGCCTTTGAATATTTAAGTCTTAATGTTACAGATAAGTTGATTATAATGATGTACTAATACTTACAATCCCATAAGTAGGTCACCAACCACTTGGACAACCTCTTTATTGTACATCTGTTGGGTTGTTGATTCGAGGCATATTCCTTGCATTGACATTACCTCGCAACCCTTTGCACGAAGCCATAAATTCATCTATCATACCCTGAACTACTTCAAGGAGCTTCACGTCCTGGATACAGTCCTGCCTCTTCACCAACAACATAATTCCTCAACGGAATGTATCCGTATTTTGGTATTATTTTTGGTGCCAGCCTTCGATGTCGTGGGTGGGGATACGGTACAGCTATAAATAAATAACAAAGGATTAATTTTAATAAAGCACTTAACAAGAATGCTCTTTCTATCATAAATTGCAGACTGGCGGACCTGTGCATCGAGCTTTCGGGCTCTGCAGTTGTTGCAAAACTTTAGGGGTTTCATTTTGTTATTTAATGTATTATATGCAAAGAGAGAATTGAAGACAAGTGTTCAGAATAAGTGTACGAGCAAGTGTGCGGAGGAAACGGTCGTTTTTACACATATACGGTATACTGTTACATCAGCACGACCGTTGAAATGACATTATTTACAATTCACTATCATACGGAAACATCCGAGGCGAGACTCGCACACTCAATCAACGAATTTCGATAACAACCATCATATAAAACACCTGCATTAGTAAAATCATTCGTCTAGCAAGAAAGAATTAGTTACGATAATGTCTGATCTTAGAGACAGAACGTTAAAGATATACTTAAGTAGTATAATAAAGTTGGCTAAGTCGGTGGCCTCATCACTAAGCATCGACACTACAGAGCTCTATTGTCACGGTGAGGGCCGCCTCGCGAAGAAAACCGCTGACATCAACATGTAATCAAACATTAGTTTACCCAACTATCAGAAGAAATACAAATAGGGAATTTGACTAATCATTCGCCGGTACCATCAATCTTATATTTAATATTAAAACGCAGATACTGTTATGTGTATCGATTCTCCAGACTCTGATACTAGCATCGCATAGCTTTACATTCTGACGCAATGTAGATGTGTTAGTCAAAAAATTTACGTTGTTATTGTTTATATTTACTCTAACAAGTAATTATTACGTGTATACATACTTTAGAGATTTTAATATTTAACAGAAAACGAATTGCTATATAATTTAACATTACCATAGTTCTATGTGGAATTGTATTGATTGTCCTTCTATCTTCTATGCAATAATGCCAAGCCTAAGTTTAAGATGGATTAGGGTCTACAGAATATTGTACAAATAATATGATGGTTACACTGTATAAATATAGCCTACCCTCATACGGAATGGTATTTGGCAGGATCGATTTTTACAATAATACAATCGTGGGCGCGACCAGGACTTCTTCAGCGTGATTTAATGTTTCAGAATAGGCTACTTCCACGACCAAATTTGGCCAAGGACAATCCTAAATAAAAAGGTATATGAAGTTACTAGCTTTAAAAAGTTCAAAACCAATAAAAAGAATAGAAATTACATGTCTATTGCTTCCATATGGCGCGGTTATGGCTGGTTTCATCGGACGAAACGATGCAACGGCTTCTTTTCCACGGTTTATGTCACAGGTTCCTTTAAAAAAATTAATACGATGCACGCACAAACGGAACAATATGTTATAACATTAATACTTACTAGTACCACCAAAACCATCATCTCAGCATTGGTAAAAGCAACGGCATGGCATTGGTACATTAACATCCTAGTAACTGCACAAATAACAACTTTGTGTGGCATAAAAGGAAGTTCATAGATTGTTACTTTCCATTCAACCATTCCCAGCATCTATGAATGCTAAATTTTTCTACACGTTCTTCATAATCCTCTATGGTGATACCCGTAGCAAGTACATACGGTAGGCTTAATATAACAATTTACATCAGCAACTGGTTAAAAAATCAAACAGTAAACTTACCTTATCTCGCTTTTTCATTAGATTCTCCCTTATCCCACCACAAGTTTCGATAATAGTTGCAGTCTAACATTCTTTCTGGACTTTCTGGAACCGCATCAGCACTATCCCTAAGAATATTTCCGGAATATGAAAGTTAGCGAAAAGAGAATAGGGAGTAACAATTGCACATACAGTCCAATCCGGTTATAACGAATATCTGTTTATAATGAAGATTGTCTCCGAACCAATCATTAAATAATTATAATCTTTGCTATAAAAAGAGACCTTGGAGATTTTTTCCAGTCCCGTAGAATTTGTTGTAACCAGATTAGACTGTATAAACGCGTTTTAGGCAGCTATAATTATACCCCAACACTATAGCTTCCGAGATAATCTCATTGGAATATAATAGTCGATTTACTTGAGAAGGGCAAACCGTTTAGGACTAGTTTCTACCAATCGACACTCGGTTGTGAGTAGTAAAGCCTGTATAACTAAGAGTAGAAAAATCACAGCTTCGTTCGAAAATAGCTAAATCGAAGGTAAACAAATAATTGCTCTCCTGCAATTATTGGCTCGACAGTTTTATTTACCAAAGAGTTTAACAACACATATAAGTGTGACTCTGACTACTAAATTTTGAGAGCACCTTTTGAGAGCACCTTTTGAGAGCACCTTTTAGTATTAGTCAAATTTAGAACATCAAACACTCCCTCACGCGACCAAACATAATGCTAGTATGCCATACAGAACATAATAATAACTGATACATTGTTGTTATTATTATTATTATTATTATAAAATTGTTTAACAAACTTGCTACAGTGAACCCTCTCTAATATCCACCCTACGGGACCGGCCAATTTTGTTGATATATGCGGGGTTGGATATCATAGGGGGTGTTAGGGTTTTAAATAATGACGTCATATGCAATGATATTATATACGATACTTATTATTATGTCTCGAATTAAATCTTAAACTTTATTTATATTTATAATAAAAATCTCCTTTATGTCTTTCTCCATATAAACTCAACAATTTGTTCACCTCTTATGATTGTGGTTCTCTCTCTCTTTGATGAAAAAATCTGGTAACTTTTTTTGTTGCCTCGCCTCGTATATATTTGATTGAATGCGTCGCAACAGACTTTGCAATCTTGGCCTTCTACAAATTTGGCGGGGTCTTGCTGTTCTACATACTAATACTGCAGAAGTAATTTGCATTGTTCCAATGCCGTAGAATGAGAAATTTTTCGATTTCAATGTCGCTGTCTTTATTACAGCTATCAGAATTAGACGCGTGGAGTATGTTTATACTTTAGGACGCAAATCGTATTATAAATAGACATTACGTAGTAAATACGTGATATTGTAGATCAGAATTTTAGATTTTAAAATACTAATTTATATTGATGGTGATATCAGTGAGGTACATTTAATTAGGAATAAAATCTGATATGTGTTGATAGGGATATCAACGGGGTATGATATCGAAATTGATATATGCGGGAGAATTTATATACGGGAAATCCGTTCTGTAACCACTGTTGCCAATAGAGAGAGGTTGATATTAACGGGGTGGATATTAGAGAGGGTTCACTGTATTACTAGAACGACAATCCTTAGCCGAAGAGTGTATTCATTGTAAAAGGGCGATAGATTTCGTTGCGGTTTTAATGAATTCTTTATATTCGTTCTTAGTGAATGGGTTTATTTAATAATGGTAGACGATAAATTTAGTTGATTTCACTATGTGATCGTAGTACCTTTATTTAATATATTATCATAAAACGATTAGCATTGAATAAATCTAAGGACATCTCAACATAACATTACAACTGACAAAATTCATATTATTAATAAATCTGATGCACCGATTTTTAACGTTCGATTCAAAGCCATACATTTTCGGTGCAGGTTCTCTCTATTCTATATAACAGTAATAATAAGCGTCACGGTTCAATAAACAACCAATCACAAACACTGTAGAAAAGTAAATACTTTTGAAGAAGCATTTGCCATCTGATGCATTGGGGTTTATTATGAGGTACGATATTGAATTTAAGTATGCGGTAGAACGTATCTGTGGCGCTTGATGGTTACATGCTTCGCCGCAGCATGTCTCATTTAACAAATTCCTTTATTATGCTTTGCTTTCAAATATTACTAATTTAAGAAAGTTTTTGTAACCGAAGCTTCTTTTATTTATTATTGTTATTGGAACGCATATGTAAGCTATTAACTGAGATGCATGCAGTGACCATTACGAAACTGTCGACATTTCTCTCTTTTTTTCTGGCCAATCCCCAAACTCCAATCGGTAACTGCTAACACACCAAATGGCGATAATAAAAGGTCGATCGTCATCTTTCATATAAAATCGACTGTCCTTGACTTGAGATAGATAGGACTTCATCAATCTTCAACCCCTATCAGTACCAACATGAAGAGAAACAGTAGGCCATGTCACATCAACAATCCTCGCGTTGGGAAGGCCATTAATTTTCAAGAGGCTCACAAAGAAATTTACACTATATAAGCGATCGGCTGACCAGTAAATGAGTTAGATCCGAGCAGTGCGAAGACATTGTTATCAACAATTATGCCACTCTCATTAGACAGCATTGGGTTATTTGGACGAATGTTGCTGCAGTGTTGATACTCGAGCATCTGTTGTGTAACAAAATGATCGCTTGGCTAACGAGATGCAGTTTGGACAAGTCAGCGTCTAGTGAGCCGATATAAAGAACCTCGTTGTTGAACATAATACCAAGGAGCCCGTCTATATGATCCGTATCAATATTGCAGTCATCAACTGTAGACATCCTTTGTTCGGTTGTAAAATGTGGGGCAGAGCGAATACGGTAACCTTGAGACTCTGATTTCGACTGTATGCCTCACCGTTTTGACGGGTTCTTCAAATCTATTACTTCTCCATCAACATTTGATGTCCTGCTGGTTTGGGGCGTAAGAAAACTACGACTCGGTCACCGCAACCATGTTCCCGCGATACATGATACATCAGAATTACATCACAGAACCGTGTGCTGGTGAAACTATGCCTAAGGGTTGGGTGAAATACTTTCGTCAACGGATTTTTCGAAATTATACACACAGTCATCGCTGCAAACCTTTCTGGAGTCCCACAGAAGCTCGAGGAATTAGTTAGATGTTTCATAATGGATACTCTTTCGTCACTTTGTAACGCAAAGGAGTATAGAACTGTGAATTATGACGCATGTTAGCCGATGGAGATTCTGATTAACAAAAAATTGCTAGTTTTGGAGAGATACAGGTTTAGTAATTTTTTATTTGAGTTAAAAGACTAATAAAAATTATATCGAATAGATCTTAAAAGAACCGGGTTGAATATTTCAAATATTTATATTTATTTCAGAAAAGGTTTACTATAAATATGCAGTGCAGAGAAGAAATTAGTTGATAGTAAATAACTCAACAACAGAACGTCTGGATTACGTTATGCTTACATCAATAGCCATATATGCATCTAAATCCGCATCCAATTCATCGTACGTAATAACCTTTCGCAGGGATGGTGTCTTTCGTCTATCATTATCTTGATTAGACGTATCACGAGCTCGCTCGCGTACTCGCCCACTCAGTCTACTCCCAGAATTTGACGCCGAGTTGGAATCGGTCTTTGTGTGGCCGATTCTTGAGCGAATATTGGAAGATCCTTGTTTTCTGTAAAGAACAGTAGACAATATACCGACATAACATATTTATAAAGAAGAAGTAGAAGAAACCATAAAACATATATATATTAAATCACCATGTACAGTAAAAGTATAAATGTATGGGGGGAGGATATCTCTAAAAGCGCGCGTACATTGAGGAGCCGCGGGAATCCCCTAACCGGTCAAATACTGATGCACTCCAACTCGAACTATTCGATGAGCGTCCGTTAGAAACTTTCAATCCAGGCTTCAACGCTGCAAACTTAATATGCATCTTTTGACCTAAACCGGATCTTTGTTAGATCATAGGCATATAACTTTTCCTAATAATAATGCAAAAAGCAAACTAAAATAGTGTTTCAACTACCATCAAGCTCTACTCCGTTCAATTTATCTAAAGCTGTTGCTGCATCTCCCGAGTTTTCAAAAGTAATGTCAGCCACCCCCGTACTTCGACCGGCACGATCATAATGCAAATAGATTTTCTTGATAGACCCGTATTCAGAGAATAACTCCTGTTTAAAAAAAGAAGAAGACATTTTTAAAATTTTAATAGTTTGCAAAATTGGGCAGACTTTGCCAAGCAACTGGCTTCTTCCCCCCCCTTTACCTGAAGGTCGTCTTGCGTAACTTCGTAAAATAGATTTTCTACAACTAGCCTGGGATTTCCATTTTGATTGAACGTAAGACGCTTACTAATTGCACTAGAACGCCGTGGGTTTTCAGTTCCATCTTCGAAAAGGTCATGCGACCACTGGCCGTTTATGTCTCCTCTGGGAGGTCTCTGCCAAAAAAATAAAGTTTAGCACTATATCAGTCATATATGCGTGAGTAGGCTCTGTAGCAAAACAAGCAATAAATCATTTGAGTCTCTAGTAATAGCATGTCTGCGTTTAAAAGTAGATCATTTGCAGTTTGCGATAACCTACCGAACGATCATAAGGTGTCGATCTGACACGCCCAGTCCTTTTGGGACCGCCAGACTGTAATTGATTACGTCCGATGCGGCGGAGAGGTGGTAGTTTTCTGTTTCGTCGGTTTCTGTTTCCAAAGTCGTCGATTGCCATGTCCATCGCACCGCTCGTAAACACAAATCTATAGTTGTAGTCCGAAGCTTATCTCCCAACGCGGTGTTTGTTTGCCATTTCAGAATGTGCCAGCCAATGCGCACATTTAACTCAATGATCCATAAATGATTTTAATTGGCTGATCAAACTCCGGAGGATGACAAACATAAACTCGCCCTGAGCCTACAAAAACACTTTTCCGTCTTATTCTGTCTCCGTAAATCTTCAATCTACGAAGCGCTTCTACTTTAACCCGCCGTAACACTCTTTGAGAAGCAACGTATTATCTTTGACATTAATATACCTTTAAACGACTTCCAAACAAACAAGTCAAATAAAAGAAAAGAAAAATGTCTGCCGGTCTTGACATGTCTCTCGATGACATCATCTCCAAGAAGAGACCATCAAGAGTTTTTAGAGGTAGACCCGCTCGAGCCAGTGGTATTGTCAAACGTTCCGGTGGACCGATCAGGAATTCGCGGCCACTCCAAACTGGATCTCGACCTTATGGGGTACCATCCGCAACAACATCCAACGTCGGCTCCGCACCTGAAGGAAAGATTTTGGTATCTAACCTTGCTTATAAAGTCACAGAGGCAGACCTTTGGGTAAATATTTATTGTATCCGAAAACTTTACAAAGCGTTCCCGGTTGGTCGAGAGTCACAACTTGTTAGAAAGGGAGATGCGAGAGAAAGCAAGTGAGCTTCTTTCTTTGTGCCAAAGCTGAGGGGTTGCTCAACACTATGCATTGTGAGCGAAAAGCGACCTTTGTACGAAAGTATAGTAGTCGTCATCAGCACTTTATTTGTTTAGTGGCTTTGGGACTTTGAAAAAGACCGATGTCCTTCCTTCTTACTCTCGATACAATCACCATTATTCCTACTCCATGAAAACAATCACTCTCACTTCAATACACACCCACACCCACTCGCACTTCGACACCTCTCTTCCTTCTTTCCAACACCCAGGAACTTTTCACAACTATGATCGGCCCCGTACGTCGAGTGAATCTCAACTTCGATAAAAATGGACGATCCAAAGGCACCGCTTCGGTTGTTTTCCAGAGAAGAGCAGACGCCGTAAGATCTGTTGAAAAAATGCGAAATATTACCCTGGATGGTGAGTTATAGGATGATACTCTGGGTGTTCGATGTTTGAATATTGTCTCAATATTAATTTATCTGATATTACAGGACGCGAGATAAAGATCGAAATAGTTGTCGTTCCGGGGACCAACAGTGGAGCCAACCCTATTTCACAACGCATCGGTAATTTACAAGAGTAAGTATTGGTGAAATTTATGGTTACTATTTACTGTCCATAATAATGTCTGATGGGAAACATCAATTTGTAGGCGAAGCCGTGTTGCGCCCATTCGTGGAGCTGTGAGCGGTGCACCTCGAGGATTACCAACGCGTGGTGGTGGCCGCGGTCGTGGAGGTATCCGTGGCGGTCGTGGCGGCGGTCGCAGGCCAGATAACAGGCAAAAAAAAACGCAGCAGGAGTTAGACGCAGAAATTGGTGAATATATGCAGATTGATGAAGTGAGTATTTGATATGTTCTATATAATTGATGAAGGTGTGTTGACCCATACTTGGTAAACTATTATTAGCAGGAATCTAATCAAACGGCAATTGATTCCGTGGGAAAGCAAAATTAATTCGTAGGCATATATATCTATTATATATATAAATACATATCTAGTAATATTTGTCAACACATGATCCAAGTGGCATAATCAGGGCGTTATAATATGCAAATTCTTTTGATTACAAGTTGTGCTTTCCCCGTTATTTGGGTTCCTGTTACCTCATTGTCGATAAGTACAACTACAGTATTTTTCGGTTGAAATTTATATATCAATAGAGATTAGAGATTTACAACTAAATCTCAACCTCAATCTCGTCATTTACCTTACCATAGAAATACAATAACTACTCTTCATACTTTTATCTGCAAAAAGAATTTATCTATGACAAATATCTCGATGCTTGGAGGAAAGCCCGTTAGGCCAACACTGCTTTTGGCAAATAAGGAATTGATATTTTGAACGAGTGTACCGATTACAATTCGTCATCGAAAAAAACAATCGTTACCTATCCCTCCGCTTAGTAATAGAAGCATAATAATAGTCATAAATAATATCATGGAAACAATTGATACAATTTTACGTCCCCATACCCTGACATAAAAGATATACCAAAGAGACTAGTTACGTTTCAATTCCAAATAAACACCTTTCGGGAATAGATAAGCATTGATCTTGTATAAATGCTTTTATTCAATCGATGTCTTTTCCTAAAACTCAGAATGTAAGCTAGTGCATTCTCTTCCCATATTTTGCTGTAACTACTCATGAACAGATTGCTTGGGCGACGTATGTAAATTCGCATTGCCATTCAATGTGTCTTGATCCAGGTCTTCAAGTTTGACAAGATATGCAATGGTCCCCTCAATGTTCTTTTTGAGTGTCAAAAGAGCGCTGAGTACTGACTGTATTCCGATGACGGTTTCCTCACAGTAAATAACCTCTTGTAGGGGACAAGAGTGTAAAATTTTAGTTAGAGTTCTTTACAATGAACATATCTGTTAACAATCTTACCAATTTCCTGGAACCATAGCAGAAGTATCAACACCTTGAAGCTTGCTCCTTATTTGGAACCAGTTCCTGCCTCGCCACTCTTTGGCCGCAAACATTTTGGGGCTCTTCACCACAGCCACTTTGGTTCCTCCAATACTCCCGAGAATCTATACATATATCTGTTTTGTAACCGTTCTCGCACGGAACCGAAGATCTCCGTTTTGACTTAGCCGATAATAATAAGCCGATGAATCCAAACATTGTTCATCGCTGGGAAGCTTATCCATTTAGTTATCATTCGATACGCACTGGCCGTTTTCAAACCATCGTCGCATGGTGTTCATTGACCCCCCAGCTGTCAGATCACATCGTCAATATTCGATAGATGTGTAAGTTACAGACGTACGGTGCTCTATACCTAAGACATTACAAAGCCACTTACGCATACCGAAATTGTTATTCTTTTCACTTTATAATAAATTAAGTAAATAATAAGCAATCATCAATCCAGATCTTGACAGCTTATAACCGACAAACAGGCAATCCATCTCTCAACAGTCAAGGCGATAGTTATCCCTAATTGAAATAATGGCAAGTCTCTATTGGTCAACAGATGCAGACAAGTTACATAACTCACTAGGAGATGACCAGGTCAGAGCCAGTTTCTACTGTGGCATATACTGACCTGCAGAACGCCTTATATATTTGAGACTGCAAAATAAAAGGTGGGTCGTTATTAAATATTGTCTTTGGTCAAGTAACATTGTAACAAAGACCATTCAGCAAGCTTACATAAATTCCTTGATTAATCGCTCTTTATAATCGGTTGGACAAACAGTATTATACTATAAGAAGAGAAAATTATCAACAACGTTATAACCCGCAAAACCGCAAAGCTTTGATGTCAATGATACCTCTATAAGGCAACAAGAAATTTACTTCATCCTCATCTAATTCCTGAATTCCATTACAATCTCAGTTCGTATTTCTGATCGCCTGTCCTGGAGATTGGCCCGTATGATCATATGAGACTATTGGGTTTATGAACAAACATCACTGGTTAGATTACGGTCTCATAACTTGCTGATACATCCGTTGTATTTTTGGAATGAATTTTCGCGCAATCTCCCCTTCGTTGAATGTAACGATAGAGATTGCTCTTTATCTAAATCCTCGCCAATACTCTTATCATCACAATCGTCATAGTCATCCTCTTCCCAAATCAATGTTTGTTAATAGAACAGCAGACAAAATTGCTCTTCACCTAGATTCTTAACTATACGTTTATTTTCATAATTATCATATTACCATCCCATCATTCTCTTATGAATATTTCATTACCTTCAGGTTATGTTTTGATTCTGTCGCACTGGACGATGGTCTGCTGAGCATGGAAAGTCATTAAGCATCTGTCGAGCCCGTTTGTTTGCACATCCACCATAAATGTCATGCTCCATGTGTGGATAAGCTACAACAGCAGATATCAACACATAATGTTTTGGTACGCAAAAAAAAGTGCAATCTAAGTTACCAGTTATACGGCACTTCTGTTCCCACTTCTCTTAACAATCTGCCAGTAATGAACTGACTCGAAATCGTTGAACGTGGGCTCTTTTCGAGACAAAAACGTCAATTCGAGACTTACATTCAATGGTACTCCATTCATGTCATTAAGTGAAAAGACCGTTCTCTTCACCTTACGGTCATTATAATTTACAAAATGACACATCATCGTGACATACTCGTGCTCAACCTCCGTCTTCTGGATAGAATCGTGCGGTGAAAGAAACCATTTAATATGCCCATAGGTCTTGACGCGTGCTTATGTAACACGTGCTTTGTGGCCCGAGACAATGGCTTACACCTACACAACATCAAAGAATCATACCTTTACATGTTACAAGATCAGATTCCACTTCATCTGTTTCAGTTATATGGTCGCTACATAGTGTGTAGACAGCAAATGTTGCTGTATGTGAATTTTAGAAAGTATAGTAACAGATCAAGTTTTAACATAAAGTGCAGTACTCAAAAAAACCCCCCATTAAAAATGTATTTTTGTAATATAGAATAAATAGAGGAAAGAAATAATAGATTATTATTATTATTATGCTTAATTAAATGTTACGTTTGGGATGGAGGACACATCCGCATGAAATCCAAATGCTTATCCAAATTAGGAAGAGTAAATGAGAGTGTAATCGAGTCATAGTCGTCAGGATTTTATAATAGACGCGATAATTCCATCGCTAAAAACTGTTGCCGCTGTCGTTGCCGTGTCAAGGCGTTGGGTCGTCATTCATTATTAATAGGTTTTAAATTCATAATTATGAAATATCCATACTAAATACAGTACATCTTGCAAAGTGAGAATATCAATTTGCACTATTGCTATATGCTTTATTCTCAATCAGTTTTCAAATTACACTCAATAGACAAAAACTAGTTAAAGTTCTTGTTCTCAAAGTTTAATAACTGAATGCTAACAAATTATTGGGTTTTTTTAAAGTAGCCACAGACCATATATTTATTGCTTATTAAACCTTTTAATGTTCTGAATATCACATTGATTTTACAATTCCAATAAAAATTTATAAAATAAATTTGGCATCTAATATTAATATTAACCTGGTCGCAAATTCAATATCAATAGTTAAATAATTTACGCTAGTATAAACTTACAGTATTACTATTAGTACGTACATCAATATTTAACGATAGCGTTGTTTTAGAATAGCTGTTTCACATTAAGAATTTAGATATAAACAACAAATATTCGAGGAAGTTCTACACCTTAGAGTTTGAAGGCTCCAACGGATTAATAGAATAATGTCTATAGAGATTCTTCAATTGACATCACTATCGTCTTCAATGTCTTCTCTAATAGCAGCTCAACCTGATAATTTCTAACTTTTGGCAGGTGCTGGACTTACTCAAGCTACAGCATTGACGGCTTAATCAATTGTACAAACGATCTTACTGTATACTACTGAGATTTACCGTAATACTTTCTTATTTAGCCATAATTAAACAGCTTTTTTCTAACAAGTTTAACTTGTGCGTTTGTGACGCATTCTTCCCTACATTTCTGTGTATGCCAACGGTCACGGGAGAGCGGTCGGCCCTTGGGATTTAACTTCCTTTCCACGGAGGTGTGTCTACGATAAGTTAAATATAATACCACTTAGTGACCTTTCGATTAGGATTTACCTATTCACGCCTCTCCAATAGTCGATTGATCCTAGATAAATACATCGTTCTTCAAAGTATGTTCACTATGATCCACCGTTGGGATTAATTTCTATGGTCTATAGTTCCGGGGTGATTGTATAATTCTCAACGCGTTGCTAACTGAAATTTTTATTGTAATTGCCACGGGAATAATCGCGGGACAAGAGACAAATACTCCTAAACGATTTCTTAACTACACCGATTGAATGAAGTAATAATCGTGTACGTTCTGAGTATATGGAACTATTCATTATTAGCAATAAAATGTGTAATTATAAATACTTTCTGAACTGTCTAAATCTTCTATTTTAGCCACACGAGTCACTGCCAAATTTATTAAATTATTGTATAACAGCGCGCTATTAATAATGGCTGCCGCTGGCACTGTTGTTATCTTGATCCGTTACGGTCCTGTCACCACACAGCCAAATCATCCATATGGTTGAAATTTACATCCCCGTGCTTGTTATCAATATTGCACAATCGCGTAAAGGGTTTACGAGCTTAGAGGAAAATGCATCCGCAGATGCTGTCAAAAATAGAATAGCGGCGTCTCAAATAGATATAAGCAGTATGATTTTCTGTTAGATTCTGTGTTCAGATACGGTACTTTCAATCCTTTATTATTACTATTATTATTATCAATAAACGAGTGGTTCCTTGTATTCCGAATACACGATTAATACTTTATTCCCTGGTAGCATTCGATATAGTAAAGAAACCGTTAATCTCTATATCAGAAAGAGAATATTCGCTTCTTGTCCCACGATTATTCCAGTGGCATTTACGATAATTATTCGTTTACGAAGAAACGCGTTTGATATAACTATTACACCCCAACATAGCCTTCCGAAATAATCCTATCGGAAGAGAATAGTGAATTACTCGATTATCTAGGATTACTGTCTACTGATCGACACTAGGTCGCGAGTAGCAAAACCTGGTTTAAATGTCACTAACTTCAATTTTATTTAGGACTCCGCTCGAACTTGGCTAAATTCTCAGACGATTGCTCTCCCGCGATTTTTGACACATTACACATAAATTTATTTATACTGATAAACATTATTATCAATTTTATAGCATTGACAAAATAAAATTTGCAAATAACTCAAGGACCTTTATTACCATTGCTAACTATAAATAATTACTTGCTTTATAAAATCACTTCATTCTTTCTTGACTGGATAAATTTCAGCCAACTCTTGGATCTTTCTTTTTAACTTGGATTTATCATTGTATTCAAAAAAATAAACCTTATTTTGTGCCTTAATGTACCCTTGCTCAGCAGCTTTTTGATATAATTCAATAGCTTTCTGTTCATCTTGTTTTACTCCAATTCCCTCCTCATAGCACCAACCAAGATTATATTGTCCATATGCATGCCTTTGTTCAGCTGCTTTTTGAAACAATCCAATAGCCTTTTGAATATCCCTTTCTACCCCAATTCCATTTTTGTAACATAAACCAAGGCTAGTGTATGCAAAAACATTTTCTTGCTTGACTGCTTCTTGATACAGTTCCACTGCTTTTTGAACATTTTTATCTGCACCAATGCCTTTTTCATAACACCAACCAAGATTATCTTGTGCAAAAGAATCTCCTAACATAGATGCTTTTTGATACAATTCAAAAGCTTTTTGATAGTCTGTTTTTATATTAATACCTGTTCTATATAAATAACCAAGATTATTTTGTGCATTAGCATCACCTTGTTCAGCTGCTTTTTGATACCATTCAACTGCCTTTTGTTCATCTTTTTCTACTCCTCTTCCATACTGATAACACAAACCAAGATTATATTGTGCATCAGCATCACCTTGCTCAGCTGCTTTTTGATACCATTCAACTGCCTTTTGTTCATTTTTTTCTACTCCAGTTCCACTCTCATAACACCAACCAAGATTATACTGTGCACCAGCATCTCCTTGTTTAGCTGCCTTTTGATACCATTCAACTGCCTTTTGTTCATCTTTTTCTACTCCTCTTCCATTATCATAACACACACCAAGATTATATTGTGCTTGAGCATATCCTTGTTCAGCTGCTTTTTGATACCATTCAACTGCCTTTTGTTCATCTTTTTCTACTCCAATTCCACTCTCATAACACCAACCAAGATTCTTTTGTGCTTGAGCATATCCTTGTTCAGCTGCTTTTTGATACCATTCAACTGCTTTTTGTTCATCTTTTTCTACTCCAGCTCCACTCTTATAATGCCAACCAAGACTATATTTTGCATACAAATGCCCCTGTTCAGCAGCTTTTTGATACCATTCCACTGCCTTTTGTTCATCTTTTCCTACTCCAGTTCCATTAGAATAACACACTCGTGCTTGGACATCAGCTGTATTTTCATATCCTTCAAAATGAACTTCATCCAGGA
The DNA here is from genome assembly GCA_910592345.1 of Paraglomus brasilianum. NCBI lineage: Eukaryota > Fungi > Glomeromycota > Glomeromycetes > Paraglomerales > Paraglomeraceae > Paraglomus > Paraglomus brasilianum. The sequence goes on from CAJVPI010000215.1 coordinate 29,512, forward strand.
CCTTTTTTTCTAGTTCATCCTCAAAGATGATAGAAGTCATGTTATTATTATAACTTTTAGTTGTCTTCTCTAGAAAATTCAATAAATGAGTTGTTTGTGAATAACGAGATTCCGATAAAGAGTGCACTCTCCGATAAATCACTTGCGTAATCCCTTGTTATTGTGAGTTATTATAATATAATGTTTATACAAGTTATATAAATTTTATCCTAAAACCATGCACTTGAATTGTTGATGAGAAGCTCTGTCCTTTCAGAGAAGCATACTAATACGTCGAAGCAAAATAAGAACACATATTGCGAATTGTGACAAACTCCGTCATCACTAGATCTAACATTCTGAAACTAATTTTGGAATATAACCATTGTCTATTATTAAAATTCGATTATTCGTTTAAGTTAAAGGCAACGAACAACTTCTCTTCTGTTTTCAGTTTTGGAAGAATGATAGTTGAACTTTATTTGACTGGAGACGAAAAATAGTCAAACGACAGCGCATGATTGATGGGGAGAATGACCTTGGAGTTTTTTTCTTTGGGGAAAGAACATTATGGTAGTAATAATACCGTAAAGTCTGACAACGAAGAAGCCATGGTAAAGCTTTTATAAAAAAAGGGGCGTGAATGTTAAAAAAATTTTACTTTGAAATATTTAATGCACATTGCTCGACAATCATTTCGCCGACAGTACATTTCGCCGACAATTAACTACCAAAAAAGGATAACTTCGAAATAATGTTGGTAAATATTTGTCGGTGAAATGATTGTCGATGAAATGATTGTCGATAAAATGATTGCCTCCCCTCTCTACTAGTGCTGAATTGAAGGTCTAACCACAAGTCAGATTTGTTATTATTAATATTAAGCTATTCGTATATTGTTCCTCGTTTAAACTAATCTGAAGCTATTTTTTATCGTTACCTTGTCTATTTTTGATCGGGTGATTGTTTTTAAAGCGCTGCGGATTTACTATCACTTGCAGAGAAAAGTAATGTGTGCAGAATTTTAGTGGAATTATTATTGAGCTTTATTCAAACTGTTGGGATATTGTCATACTTTTCCTAACGTTCCACAATAATTTTTGATTCCTGTACGACAATTAAAATAGCAACAGTAAACTTTTTTCAACAACCATCGGAACATGGCCTCTGCACTCTTCGCTGAGGGTGTATATAAGTTATTTAAGACATGGACAGCTTTGAATTTAGCGGTGGAGAATCTATGGGGTGGGGTAGACTCCGAGGATAAAAGAGATTGGTTTGTTGGTGTTGTCGTAGAATACTATGAGAAAAGTAAGTTGATATATTAAGGTACGAGTAGATGAACAATTGCCAAATGCTCACTTATAAAAGATGCATTAGTATTTATTAATCTTTTGATTCTGTAGACGGTCAACGAACAGATCCATTCGACGTCGAGCAAATTCTCGAACAAGTCATGTCTGATGAATTCAGTACGATTCTTGAAGATGATTCAGCATATCAAGTAGGATGTTATTCCTCCCATCTTTTCCTGATCGGCCGTTGTTTTTATCCGCTGCTCAAGCATTGGTTTCTCATATCTTTTTTTTTATAATAAAGATTGCTCAGACACTATCCCGAATGTATACAGAATGCCTAACTAATAAATCGACAATAATTGATAATTTACGAGCCAAACAATCTTCGCGACCGACAGGACAGTCGGTTGCAATTACAAGTAGTAATGGTAATGGTAATGAGGACGACAATGACGATGAGGATGAGGACGAGGACGAGGACGAAGTTGGGAGCACATCAAACTGATTATTCCGAAAACAATAGAATTTCATCTTGCTTCAACAATGAAAGTAAAAACTGTTTGTTTTTTTTGAGCTCATATTGGGTCTTGTCAATGCGATTTGCAATGGATGCAGTTCGCGAAAAGAATAAATTCCCACCACATGTCGGAGTATCGCGAGAATACGATACATCTAGAGGCAGCCTAGTTTTAAACTGTTTAAACGCGTGTTGATTATCACTTAATGTCAAAGTGTTTGTATTTCCCATGCTCTTTCTCGTATGTGACATCTTCGATTACGCTTCAAGTTGATTTTGCCTTGCCAACAAGAATCAGAATTCCCGCTTTCATTGGCCCTTCCTATATTATTAATATGAATCCTCCTCAAAGTCGTATACTGTTTGATAATATATTGTGACTTTTGGCTTTGGAAGAGTTCTAATGGGGGCGTTCCTTAACGGTCGATGTTGACGGAGCTTTGCTTGAAAAAATCGGTTTTGTATGACTATCAGTATTGAGTATCAATGAATCTGGTTCCATTCAGTTCCAGACCAAAATCAATATTACTGAGATTTATGCACGACTGGAACAGGTTTAACAATTCGGGCAAAACGTTTATATTCCCGCTCGGCGGACTGTCCATCGCAAGTGAAGTTCGATGCATCAAAGGCATGTCTGCAGAATAACTTGATAAATATCTCAGTTGCTGTTAGAACGGATATTGCATTCTGTGCATAACGCGGGATGAAAAACACGTGGGACAAAAATATGGGGTAGAAATTTTGAGTTAGGGGTATTTGTGAACCCATACAAGGCCGCCCTTTACTGTTATGACATGACAAACTAGCTAGTTGAGCAGCCGAGATGGCCATCCTATCTGCAGAGTGGATGTGAATGTGGATGTCAATTTGAACACTTAACAATTGCAAATGTGATTCTGAAACCAATCGGAAACTTTCCAATGATAATAAATAATTGTCATAGTATTAATTAATATTGCTACCCATTTCCGATTTTACTTTGATGACTTGGTTAAAGAATTGTTCGTCTGATGTCTGACATACTGAATCAAATGAAATGTAAACTTGCCAATTATGTTGTTAATCGATCTGTTCAATTAATTAATTCTTTGATCTCAATTTCGCAATATGCCCAATTGAAAAGATAAAAAGAAAAGAAAAGAATATTATAAAAAAAGCAAATTTCAATTGACAAGATGACATAAACGTTGAATATACAAAAAGAACGAAAATTTACAAAATACTAAATTAGTATACAAGAATAACTAATATACAGTGTTTGTGCGTGTAACAACTAATAGTTCATAAGTAGCAAATAACGAGTCCAGCAGATTAGATCGATTCCATATAGCAAGTCACTCCTAGTCCGTAGGAGGAGGAGTCAAAGGAGGAGAAAGTTGTCCCCTCACCGCCCATCCACCACCAGCCTCATTCACCTCAACGTGTGTCGGATCAATACCTAATCGTTACACAAGTTGTGAGGACTCGTGACAATGACATACAATTTTGCTATGAAAATAAAACTTACCAAGAAAACAAACATCACAGAGTCTAGCGGCAGTACCAAATATACTATCTCTTCTGTTGCCAAGGAAAGTTTGCTGTTCAGCCAAAAATTCCAAAAGAAATTCTTGAGGGAGCAGCGTGAGATCAATAGGCTTTTTTGTGAGACAATCAGTGCAAACTGTTTTATAAAAAGGAGTTCCCGATCGTAAGTATAAATACAAACTAATCGTAACAAAGAGAAAAATACCAAATACTTGCCTATTTTGTTGCACTTGAAACAAGTATTCCTCCATCTGAACACATTGAAATCGACTTTACACAATTCACATGTCCTTGCAACGATAGCTTCATGGACTGTCGTAAACTTGAGGAATTTCACAAATGACCAACCCCGTATTAGCGCGGAAATAATTTTCACTTTAATTAGAACAGAGATTACAAAACAAACTTACTGGATTCAATCTAGACCCAACCGAGTTATCACCATTGGTGATATTTCTTTCGCTAGCTGAATTATTCCCATTCGTATTGTCATGGTCCGGAATAACATTCACGCTCGTAGTAGAGTTGTTGGATAAACTAACTGGATTCCAGACTTGTACGCCTGGTGCCAGGTCCTCGTCTTGAAGAGCATCTGGGAACATAGTGAAGAAGCATGGGTCACATGCACGTACCACTTGATCTTCTCTTTCGCTTGTTCCAGGGATGATAAAGTTCTATAACAAAATAGTCAATTGTTAATGGTGCTATCGAACACAAGTTAGAACGTCAGAGTTTGTCTCGTAAACCTACCCGAGTAGAACAAGCATGGCAAACCACCTTGCCGCATGCACGGCAATGATGCTTTCTCCTGAATACGGTAAACTCTTCCGGGCAATTCATGCACTTGTTGGTGGCCGAATCAGGAACCCATACTGGGGCATTATAATTCTCTACAACTCGCTTCTTATACAGGTCTTTTCTTTGTATGGGGACATTCTTATCAGCTGTAAATAATCATGAGCGATTAGTTCACGTGATCAACTTGAAATAATAAAATATTTGAATATGTAATAGCTGTACCAATTTTAAGTGTTCTTTTAGCACTTAGATATTCATCCTTTGCTTCCCGAATAGCTTCTATCCAGGATTCTTTTTCTCTCTGAGAAACTGTTATAATTGTTTAGTTAATGTGTTGTCTTGTAAAATACGGCAACTAGCATTTTTGATATGAACCTGTATATACTGTAAAGCTCTTTTGCGGACTGATAATCTGGAAGGCATTCCTGACTGCTATGTACAATATGCAAGGTTAGCGAGCCGTCTATGGTTATTTAAGTGCTGGGGGATAAGAAACTTGCCTCTGGATTTGTCAACTGGTAATACTGTTACATCTTCCAGGTCAAATTTACGGTGAAAATTGTACATGTCATCCAGTAATGCTGGACTAAATAAGATACGAAATAATTACCAACAATTATAAATCAATGAGTCTCATTGGTCAATTTTCGTAATCATACTAACCTAGCATATATTAAAATGTCCGAGAACAAGAAAAACTCGCGCTCTTGATGACGGCGCCGACACTCCTACAATCACACAGTGACTTAATACATGATTACCGTGTGGACGGACTTGATACAAAAAGTTGGTTTTTTTTTTTTACCTTGTTGACAGTGCCCCTCTTTATAAATCTCCTTCCAGGCACAAGGAGAGCTTCATCAAAGCCCGATAAAGACTTTTGTATTTCAAGCATAGTTATAAACATCTCATGCTGTCGAATAGTTTCATTGACAAAAGTGGCTACATGCTCGATAACTTGATACGCTTTCTTTAGATTCAAATAGTCAGAATGTGACTCTTCGGTTTTCTTGAGCAGATCTTCAAGAAGTAGTTTGTAGCGGGGTATTCTTTGTACAGGCATGATGAGATAAGCCTGAAAGGTAAGACCTTTGCATTGTCCCGTTTTAATAATGTCCTAAAATGAGACATCGGATATTATGTGAATAAATATATACGGCGTTGTAAAACTATAATTGAGTTGACGTACCCGTAAGAATGCAGCAAACGCCGGATTGCTTTTCAATTGCTCATCAATTAATGCAAGAGCTGAATTGAAATTATTGACATAGATGGAATACATCTTTAAGAATGGTCCCTGCAGATAACGCACATGAGTGATTCGCTGCCCCTACTTGATCATCCAAACGAACAGGTTAAACGGAATCCTACCAAGTTCAAGAATATATCCCCGACACAAGCATCTTCGTCATTGCTCCACAAGTTCAACTCTGATGATCGCTTCTCTCCTATTCCGGCAATACGTTCTTCCAATTCTCTTAGTAATTCAGTATTTACGTTGATAAGTTCCTTGAGATTAGAGAATATTCCTTTAATGCAACTTTCACTTAGAATAGGATAAGATGTTTTTAAAGAGTCGACAAGTGGCCGCAGGAATAGCTGTTACGTAAGGAAAAAAAAAAAATTTTTTTTAGATCAATCAGCGAGCCCCATCTTTAAAATTCATCTTGTTGCTTACCCGTTCCAATAACTGCAGACATTCAACGTAATGTCTCTCTGTCGTAAGTATCTCCAATGCAATGCTTTGCCTCTTCTGAGCAGGTGTAGTAGCACTTATCCTACTCAATCGTACAGACAGTCTCCCGCTGTATATTGCATGCGTGCTCAGTCTCGCATGTGTTGTATCGGTCATGCTTGATGATGCTGATGAGACAGCGGTATCGGTACTTGTGTTCGTGTTTGTTGAAAAAGTTGATATTGTTGATCCTGGGCGTTGTGAGCTATTATTGTAACGTTGAAGTAACTCTTCGACAGTCTCGTTTTCTTCAAAGTCGTCATCGTCGTCATCGTCAACGTTCAGGTCAATATAATTAGTTTCCATTGACGGTGATGCTATTGATGGCGATGTCATTGATGGTGATATTATTGGTGGCGATGTTATCGCTGGTGATGTGTGGTTGTCGTTCTGGTGATTGTGTGAGTAGGGTTTGGTAATATCGTCCGAGTTATCGTCAGTGTTGTCTTTTGGACTGTACTCGTTCGTCGATCTCATGCTAGATAGTATAGGCATTGAAGCTCGCCGACAAGGAGTCGTTGATCCGTGTGTGTCCGAAGATGGAATAGGCATAGAATGTCGATTATGCGATTCTCTATTTGTGTACGTACTTGTCTCATTTTGCGTCTTTATCGATGGTGATGAACTGAATATCGATACCGAGTCCGAGTATAGACTTCCTCGAGTGCTCGCTCCCAACAATGTCGATGGCATAGACGACGAGGGAGATATCAAAGTTTCTGACATGGGTTTACCTTCAACAACATTGTTCATATAATAATATTGGGTACTAGATAAAAGACTGGTTGCAGATGCTGGTGATTGAACCATCGTTGATGTTGACATTATTTGTTCAGTCTCTTCTACTTTATCGGATATATCGAGTTCATTAGTTTCGACTTGTTTCTCATCAACCAACTCTGGTTCTTCATGAGTATCATCGGCTTCTCGCTCCCTTTCTGCTAGCCTACCAGTGTTGACACTGATCATACTTCTGAATTGAGAGCCGTTCTGCACCAGTATACTCAGCCGCGATTTTGCACTATTGTTTGTTATCCCTAGTATTGGAGTAGGTTGTACAATGCTCTCAGTCTCTGAAACTGGAGGATGCTTATCGATAATCCAAGACTGTCTTGCGCCTGGTGCCATGGTTCTACGGAATGAAGGTGAAGCAGCCATTGGATGGGATATGCCATTAATGTGAGTAATGCTAGTGTTTACTTTCAGAGGGACTCTTATATCGGAGGCACCAACAAAGGGCGTTTTTCGTATCTTTGAGGGAGTAGGTTTTCCAGTTATCTGTTCGCTCATTGTTGCTTGATTGTTACGATTAGACGTTGATGATATACTCGTTTCAAAGATGCTCAGCTCCGCAAGTCAGTTAAAAAGCTAATATTTATAAAAAAGAAAGAGAGCACGAGCACAACTACCAAATACTCGGACGGCAGTATGCTCCAGCGTCGTTAGGTCTTTTAAAAAGATATTCGCTTGACGTTGATGATATGATAAAGGAATAATGTCATGTCACATCCCTTGTCAAACGACTAGTACAATTTAATTGAGAAAAAGTTAATAATTGCAGAACTTTAGTGACTAGTGTTTATCACCGTTTCCGCAACAAAGGGGAGGGGAGGGAGCTCTTTTCGAAGTTACTGAGAATGTCGGCCAATCATTTAGCGGAGAAATGATAACGTACACGTCATAAAGTCCGTTTAGTGTTGCATTTTAATTTTGGAAGCTTATACATAACATTCTTTTCACTCCTGAAAAGCTGAGATCACAAATCATTCATTTGTCATTCTCCTAAAATAAAGGCATTGGCTTGTGTACGATCACCCTCATTTCGTTGACCATGTTCGGTAGGAGAGTAGATTGCTGGATGGAAAGAAAAGATGAAGGAGAAACACCATCAAACATGTAGCTGCCTAAAGACGAGAAAGAATGAGTAGAACCTTCGTGGGAAATGCAGATCGTTACCAAAATGGAGTAGTAACTGATGATCGGGGTCTATGAAACTTTGTCTTGTCACACGACTTGTATATTTTGACAATAAATCATAACTCAGGGATTGACCCCGAAACGTAATAGTATACAAATACGTCCAAGTATCGTTATACACTGCTTGTAAGTAGCTTACATTTGTCGGTAGGTAAACAAGACCATCTACATGAAGACATTTACTTGCATTCTTGACCAGAACAGGGTTAAGGAGTCTGCCGAGCCTGCATCAACAGATCTACGTCTAATTTTATAGATCGACATAAAAATATCAGATGCTTATTTATAAAAAGGGAATATGACGCATTGGTGCAAATTATTATAGTAATATTAATTATTAATTCGTAGCTCTTAAGAGTAGAAGACATTCACACAAAGAACATAGACCTTTAATGCTTTTGTATACAATTTCCGGTTGTAACAGCGGGCGGAAATGAATTTGACATTTTATTTCGTTACTATTACTATATGCTCTTCTTAAATTTGGTAGACCAAACGCTGTAAATTCTTCAGCGATCAGAGTCACAGAAAGCTCGAACAACAGAAATCTTCTAACTTAGTGGGAAAGAAATACAGTCATCCCCCTCTACAGTCACGCCTCCCTCTATAAGCACATCATATAAAAAACCTCTTTATAAGCACACCATGTTGAGAACCAATTACTATTAAACTTATAGAAAAAAACCTCTATATAGTCACAACCTCTTTATAAGCACATTTCCAACAAAAGTTGCATTGTTCCGACAGCGTGACTATAGAAGGGGGCGACTGTATTTGGAATTATTATTATGGACAATAGTTGACCGAGAGAGTATTGTTATTGGGTCAAATGTTACTGCATCGAAAAGAATAGTTAATATAGCTCTGCTAGAATAATCTCACCTATTGTGCTTCTCCTTTCCCACTATCGGGTTTTCCATGAAAGGAAATTATCAAGCTGATTATTTTATCAACCTTCGCGTCGATTTTTCGGTCGAGATTGTCAATCTTCGCGTCGATTTTTTGGTCGAGATTGTCGATTTTGGCATCAACCTTCTTATCAAGATTGTCGATTTTGGCATCCATCTGCATCACCGACGCTAAAGATGACCGCGAATAAACCGATCTCTGTAGCATTTTTCGTGACTAACATAATTATTGCCTATTTAGTATTTTATATCTTATAAATCTTGAAAGCAAACATTATTTTATTACTCGCTACTATTAGAAATGCGGGACCCGTTGAACCCGTTGGCAATACCACCATTATACCCGTTGGAAAGACTGGAAATGGTTCTGGCTTTGGTACCGTTGGAAAATGGTTCTCAAAATACGGCTTCCGTTGGAAATGGTTTTGAAAATGCGGCTGGAAGTATTTGACATGTTGAAGATATTGTTTTGTTTTCGAGGAGTGGATTGTTAGAAGTAAAGTGATCGGTGACAAGCATCGAACTAATAAGTCCGTTGTAAAGCTTTACTTCATTATAACTTTCATTATCGTAGCAGAAGTCTTATAGTAGTAAACCAGCTTCCATATCGCTACGTTTATAAATAAGCTCCTTCTTCACGATAGTTGTTTCAGGAGACTTAAGAACGATATTGCATTTATTATCCTTTCATTCGAACTGATCGTTTTCAGTATTGAATCGCTTGCAATAAGTTAACCAAGTTTTATGACAAAAGTTTCGTTATGCATTAGATTTCGTATACCGAGGGTTGATCGTCGTCGATTTCAGGGAAATATGCAAGGTCGATCATGTTTATTTCGTTAAGGGATGGTTGGATTTCATTTATCGAATATTATTTCCAGGTCTTCAAGACCAGATGCAAAAAGCATGGTTGAGACTTGGTCGTCCTCGGTGCCTTTTTATACATGTTTGAACCAATTTCTACACTTCGCAGCTAATTAATATCCAATAAAAATATATAATTAAATTAAGTGTTTCGGAGTACCGCAGCGATCACTTGATCAAATCACCGTTTACAAACGCGCTACGCGCGTCTTATAATTATATTACAGTTCGGAGATTCAACCTTCTTGCGAATAATCAATTCAAATTTCGTAGCGCATTTTTGCACATGGCATTAACGGTGACATCATTACTGTTGCGAGCGACTAACAAAGGCTCAGATGGGGGGTTTTTCATCTCCAGATGGGATGCAACTCGATAAGTCGATCTCACGTGATTTAATTACACTTGATTCATCAACCCGCTAATATCAACACCTCCTTATTATCAGCATTGGTTTACTTAAATGTTGATTTAACATAATCAGATTGTTCTTGACAATACAATGTAACAAAAAAAACCGGACTTTTTTCAGCAAGAGGAAAAACAAGTATACAGTCAAACTCCTCTAAATGGGACCGCAGAGTAGGATAAGTCACATAATATGGATCAAAGTAATTGATTGGTACAATAAATTCTTTTACAAGCGATAATAAAAAAAAAGAGTTTCTTTCTAATGACAAAAACAACCTTGTTTGAAAAAGTAGATATCACCCAAAAAGGTTTTGTTTAATGGTGTTAAAAGTGAAAATTGATATCTCGATTGCTAAACGATCAGTGAATTATTTGTTGTAGACGAGAAATATAGGAGTGCAATCAATGAGTGATTTAGGAAGTGGGTGATTAAGCGGTGTTAAATAAAGAAAAGTTTTTTTACATTAAATAAGCTCTTAACGATAAATTAGGGTGCTCTCATCAGCTACCTCCCCTAATCAGTTTTGGCAATCAAAGTTACTAAAATTAGCAATCATTGTAGGGGAGGTAGAGGGGAGGTAATTTACATCCCCCAAAGTAGGGAGGTACCATAAATAGTAATTGTACTATTGTCTCTACTATAATACTCTATGACATGTATAACTTATCAAACAATAAAGAAATCTTTCCACTTTTGGCAAGAGCTTATTACTCCCCTTTAACTTACCTACCTGCCAAATTTGTCAGCTGATGAGAGCACCCTTAGACTTGTGACTGATTACATTTTAGAACTTCGATCATTATTCGCACAATATAATACATCACGTGATATATACATTTAAAATACTATAATAATAATAATAAGATTTATAAAAATCGATTGCATATTGCAGTCAAAAGATGTCTGCAATAGCAGATCAAGTCCGAACTCGGGACCAGACAAAAGTATGTATTTAGAGGAGTTATGCATTTTGAGGGAGACGCATTTGGATGAATTTTGCTTCCGACGGATAATTTATGCCGAATTTTATGCTAAAATCCTTCAAAAGCATAAATGCTTAGGGGTGATTGGAGATTCAACAAGACAGCGATCTGAAACATACAAGTCCAGTCGTTCTTGCTGGAGAATGCTCCAACAATCTAGATATAAACCTAGTACAAAATGTGGGATTATTATCTCGATAAATTTGGAAGGTTTATAGCAGAGGTGTGAAAACATATTCCTGAAACACTCATAATTAGCTTGGCAGAAGTCGTTGTGAGCGGATTTTTATCTTTCAAATAAAGTCTTGTTTATGAAAATTGATATCCGAGGGGGTTTTTTTGTTACCCCTGTACGTCAACCTCACATCAATATAAATTGTATTCTAAACGTCAAATTAAACTTCTGCACTTATAACACGTCTCTGCATAATACAATTGAGACCGAAGAAGGTAATGATAAATAAAATAGCATTAGAAAGCATCCATAATTTATTGAATTATGTACAGAAATCAAATGCTGGAATGAAACATTTACAACGTCAAATAAGAACCAAGCAAATCGATTCTCTAAGCCAAGCTAGTTTGCAGAGTTATTTCACATTTTACTGTATAATAACAAACAACGATTTATTAATGTGAATTGTATATAAACACGTGATCCTCGGTTTGTTTATAAGGACCGGCGAATAATGGGAAATAAAACTACAGTAATGCAAGAGACCCGTTTAGAAAACCGCGCATTGAGAATTAAGCTTCGCATCTTTATTATTACTACTATTATCAGGTCCGCTATTTCCAGATAATCGGGTTGGCCTCCGGTAACTATAATGTATGTTCTGACCTGTCATTATCATAGCTTAAATAGCACGAGTTTTACTCTGGCTCGTTGGAATTAGAGGGTACATTTTTGTATTTCTTGAATTTCTCTAACAGAAATATTTTGTACCCATAAGGTATCATGACTAATGCTAGAGCGGTGTCAACAGGTACACGTTCCCTTATTAAGGATTCGAGCTTGACAGATTGTTCCGAGATTATTGCATCGCCTTTCAACTTATGTGAGACAGTCACACTTTGCTTAAACCACATACTGTCAAGGTGCTGCAACAATGAACGGATTAGGTACACAATGTCATTATCAAACACGCATAAAAATGTGGCTTGAATTGATACCTCATACGATCGTTCGACCAAACGATCCTCCTCTGGGCATATCAAAACATCAACATTCTCTGCATTTTGTCACTATCATTTAAAAAAATCTGTAAAAACATAATGAATCTTATCGTCTCCATTAAAAGATACCCTACATCCCAAGAACGTGGATGACTCTTTCATCGCAGACATTAGTTTGGGTTTTTGCCGTATAGCAACCATCTTTTCTCCCATTTTAATAATTGGTAAACTCAATTACCTCAACTCTGGCAATGGAGCATACAAATCAGATATCAAATGCTTTTTTATTTCATGTTCGTCCTCACATGGCCATATTGCATTCGTT